>ML283103.1:2792-58256 GCA_005239495.1 Nicotiana undulata
AGTCCCCCAAGGGGTAAACAGATCGGCACTAGGCCCCAAACACGGCTTACAGCCCAAAACATATCATAATACATAAATAGTAATTAAGAAATGGCTTAAAAATTTGTTTCGCAACTCAATAGTTTCCTAAGTAGGGAATATATTTCCCAATTTTCAATCTTTGTATTCCAAAACCCGTGAAGGGTGCATAGTCCGGGGTTTCATACCCTCAGGACATGATTTCAAGACATTACTTACCTCAAAACTAGTCCGAAAACTATTCCGCAATGCGCTTGCCTCTCGAATCAACCTCCGAAGGCTCCAAATCTACCAAGTTCAGATTTTTATCATCAATATATGCTTAAGAAATAAATTCCAATTGAAAAATATCAAATTTAGCTCAAAATCCGAATTCGGTCAAAACCCGACCCCCGAGCCCGCGTCCCGAAACTCAGAAATTTTTACATAAAAGTGTCCTTCATCTTCTCACGATTCCGTACCTATAAAGAACACCACAATCAGAGTTCGTTTGACCTTCAAATTGACCCTTGAAGGTCTCATAATCTCATGCCTCAAAATCCTATTTTTCTACTATTTTTCTTGAATTAAAGGCTGGGATTATGGTCTATAATCACCCATAAACGAGTTTTAATAATCAATTTACTTACCTCTGTGATACCCACTGATTTTATCCTTCAAAATTCGTCCAAAAAGCTCCCTGTCCGTACACAAATGGTGAAATAAGGAATTAAGTCGCGGAGGGTTTAATTATATATTTTTGCCCAGGTATTTCCGCACCTGCGACCTACTTACTTGCACCTGCGGCTTCGCAGGTGCGATGCTCCTTCCGCGCCTGCGATCTCTACAGGTCTCCCCCGACTTCCGCACCTGCGACTCGACTTCCGCACCAGCGACCTCGCGTGTGCGACCATCCTCTCGCACCTGCGGAAACTCTCCAGCCCAGCCAAGTCTCGCCCCTGTGAGACCGCGCCTGCGGTTCTGAACCGCACCTACGACCTCTTCGCAATTGAGGCCCACTGCCTGCACCTGCGAGCCCGCACCTGCGATCGAACTTCCGCTGGTGCGGAAATCTCTGTGATTTCACACCAGCAGCTTTTTGCTGCAATTTCCAACTTCCGAAATTCCCGTTAACAATCCGAACATCCCGAGCCCCTCGGGACCCCAACCAAACTTACCAACATATCCCATAACATCATTCAAACTTAGTTTCACTCTCAAAACTAACATCAAAACACCAAAACTAACATCAAAACACCACATTGACATCAGATTCAAGCCTAAGAACTTTGATATTTCTAAAATTCACCAATGATGCCGAAATTATCCAAATCAACTCCGATTGACCTGAAATTTTGCAGACAAGTCCAAAATGACATTACGAACTTGTTCCAACTATCGGAATTCCATTCTGACCCCGATAGCCTATTTTCCACTGCCGTCCAGAATCGCCAAAAACTAACTTGCGCCAATTCAAGCCCAATTCTACGCCGGACATCACAAAATTATTCTGAACACACTCCTAAGTCCCAAATCACCTAACGAAGCTATTCGAGCCATAAAATCTGCATTCCGAGGTCGTTTACCAATAAGTCAACTCTTAGTTGACTTTTCCCATTTTAAGGCTATTCTTAAGGACTAAGTGCCTGAATTCTCATTTAACCATTCTGATTCCAAGCATATCAACTCTAACACATTAATAACAGAATAACCAATCTATAATAAGTCAATAGAAACAGTTATAATGCAGTTTGTTACGTAAAGACAGACCGGGTCGTTACACATTCACTATCTTTGCACGAAAACTCTTCATGTTCTCGAGCAAAGAGGGGCAGCTGTAAATGCCTAATTTTTGCTCTGGCTTTTTCTTCTATGTTATAATTTTAGAATTATTATGTGTGTATTTTTAAGCTTTTAGAATTAGATTATGTTAAATAATTTGATATGGGGGATAGGGGATTGGGTTTAATCATTTTTAAAGCCAAAACAGGCCCAAATATTGGACCAAAATCGGTGGCCCAACTGCCTAAGACCTGGTCCATATGCTTTGCCCTGGAAGACTTCAAAACTACGTAGTTTTGTTTAGTTTACTTAGATCATATCCTACCCATCCATTCGATCTTGATCCAATGGCTCTCATTCACTCTATGCCCTAGGTATTTAAAGCCTCATATCCCTAAAAGTTTGCCCCATTTTTTCCCTTATCTTTTCTCTCCTTCCTCCCTTTCTTTACTTTCTCTTCTCCTTCCCTCCATCTCCGCTGCCGCACCTTCCATGGTGGCGGCGCCCGCCAAAAATCATCCACCGGCGGCGGCCATCTTCCAAACACCTCCAAATTATACCAATCCTCTCCTATCTTCATCCTCTACCCATATCTAAACCCCGAATCCCCAAAATCACCCTCAATCTCACAAAATCTACCTAAATCTGAAGAAAACCCTAGCCGCCGCCATCCACAAATCCGACCAAATCTACTTTCCACACCTTGTGCCACACATAAACGAATAGATTTATCATTTCTTACCCGTTTCACCCCAAAATCCCCGTTGCCTCTAGCAAGCAACCCCCTCCCCATTGTCGCGACCACCTCAAGCCACCACTGGCTCATTCTTTAGCCCACTCGACCTAAAGACTCATGTTCCCTTCTAGTATGATGCCAAAACTTACTTGTTTTGGGCGTTTTCTAAAAGGGAACTTATGTTTTGGGGTCGGACAACTGCCTCTTGGCATCCCGATGTCTTCTCGTGGCTCGAACAGTTTCAGGCATGCCCGTTAGGTATAATCGTTATTCTTTTAATTAATTTCCGATTTGTTTTTATATATTAGTAGGTTAGTTTCTGATTTTATCTTCTTCTTTTTTTTGTTTTGGTTACTTCTTGTTAATTAGAGTTTCAAGTTAGAATTATTGAATTAGTTATCTCTATTTAGTTTAGTTTTTTGTTAGATTATTATTGATTAAACGGGATCTTTAGTATATTAGTTAAATCATTTACTTAGGTATTTGATTGTTTAGTCGTTGAACATCGTCATCCGATTATTAGCGATGTTCGTCTAATTTTTCATTTGAGCATTAGTCTGTGAATTTAGTTGTTTGTTCTATGATTAGTTTGCACAAATTAATTTGTTTTAATCTAGTTAGTTTGAGTTTTAGTTCTATTTGAAGCCTTGTTTCTGTTTTACAATTGTTAGTTGTGTGAGTTTTGTTTTAATTTAAAATTAATAGGGTAGTATTGATGTTGTTTAAATATGAAGTTTTTATGGGTTTGATCATAACTTAGGGTACTAAAGCTTACTTTTTACTAGTAGGGTGCTGAAATGACTTTTTTTTTTCTCTTTGCTTCTGCTATAGCAGATTTTCAGGTTGTCCTTTCACCTTTTGGATAGCCTTTGAACAGTGTTTAGCACACACAGTCAGTCCTTTTTGGACAGACTTTTGGTGAGCCAAAATCTGTCCAAAAAGTGACTTTATTTGCCTATTTAAGGGGCTGCTCTTTCCTCACTTCACACAGACTCTATTTTTTGTCACGACTCCAAATCCTAACAGGCCGTGATGGCGCCTATCATGGAACTAGGCTAGCCAACCATCACTTTACTACGCTTTCGTTCAATTATAACAGTTCACAATTAAATAATAAGCATGAAACCATATCATTAATTAATATAATTAAGTCTTAACGTCCCAATGATAGTCTAACCAACCTCCCAAGAACTGGAGTCAATAGTCATGAGCATCTAAGAATAAATAAATCTAACTTTGCTAAAACTATAATATATATGTCTCTGAATCAAATGCTAAGACTAAATAAGGAAGGGAAATGGAGAAGCTGTGGACGCTGGGCAGCTACCTCGAAATCCCGTGAAATGCAGCTATCGAACCTGCGTCAGCTACTGCTGCGAGCTAGTACCTGAATCTGTGCACAGGGGCACATGGAGTAATGATGAGTACGCCAACTCAGTAGTAATGGAAAGAAATCACAGTCTGAGAAATATAAAGCACACAGATAGATAAACAATTTCACATAACCAGTAAAAACACCAAGTCACGATGTAGTATTCATCAAATACATAAGTTCGAATCAGTTTCCAGAAAACCTTTAAAAACAAGTGTAATATCTATATATTTCAGTAAAATTCTCAGTAAAAGCCAGTTGGAAACGAAGTAAATCATGGTTCGAAAATATAGTATACTCATCATAAAACTGCCCCTCGGGCCAAAATCATTTCTCATAACAGTTGCCCTCAGACATTCCCTCAATCACTTAGTATCAATCATTACCCAGTATCAGCCCCGCGGGTAATCATCATCACTCTATCAGCACCGACGCTCACTGGGGGTGTGTTAGAGACTCCGTAGGGGCTCCTACAGCCCAAGCACAATAATAACATAAGGCCTGGAAGCCTTCTCACCTCTCTATAAGGCCTGGAAGCCTCCTCACCTCTCTCATAAGGCCTGGAAGCCTCCTCACATCACTCATAAGGCCTGGAAGCCTCCTCACATCACTCATAAGTCCTGGAAGCATCCTCACATCACTCATAAGGCCTGGAAGTCACCTCACATCACTCATAAGGCCTGGAAGCCTTCTCACCTCTCTCATAAGGCCTGGAAGCCTACTCATCTCTCTCATAAGTCCTGTAAGCCTCCTCACCTCTCTCATAAGGCCTGGAAGCCTCCTCGCATCATTCAGTCAGACACTCTCAGTTAGCCTTTAGGCCATAAACAAACCGGGTTCTCGACCCAAAATAGTGTTTCATTTTTCAATAAATAGTATCAAAATACTCTGAGTGTCAAAACAATTTCACAGAAAATACTGAGTGAAAAATCATACCATATCAGTGAGGAAAATATAGTAAACACATCCCCCAAGGGGTAAACAGGTCAGCACTAGGCCCCAAACATGGCTTACAGCCCAAATCATATCAAGTATATATATAGTACTATTGGAAATAAGCTTTAAAAGCTGTTTCGCAACTCAATAGTCGCCTAAGTAAGGAATATATCTCCAAAGTTTTAACCTTTGCATTTCAAAACCCTTGAAAGGGTGCATAGTCCGGGGTTTTATACCCTCAGGACAGGATTTAAAGACATTACTTACCTCAAAACTAGCCCGGAATTATTCCGCAATGCGCTTACCTCTCGAATCAACCTCCGAAGGCTCCAAATCTACCAAGTTCAGATTTTTATCATCAATATATGCTTAAGGAACGAATTCCAATTGAAAAGTATCGAATTTAACTCAAAATTCCGAAACCGGTCAAAACCCGACCCCCGGGCTCGCGTCTTAAAACTCAGAACTTTTTATACAAAAGTGTTCTTAGTCCTTTTACGTGTCCGTACATATAAACAACACCAAAATCGGAGTTCGTTTGACTCCTCAAATCGACTCTTGAAGGTCTCATAATCTCAAGCCCTAAAAGTCAATTTTTCTACTGATTTTCCATGAATTTACATTGGTTTTATGCTCTATAATCACCCATAATCGAGTTTTAATGACTAGAACACTTACCTCTATGAAGAACAAGAATTTTCCTCTTCAAAATCGCCCCCAAGAGCTCTTTTCCGTACAACAATGGTGTAAAAAAAGGTTTAAGTCGCGGAGGAAATATTTAAATACTGCCCAGTGATTTACTCTCCGCGATCGCGGTCAAATCCACGTGATCGCACAGTGTTCTCCTTTTTGACCTCCACGATCGCAGCTCAAAGCATGCCATCGCACAGTGCTTTTTGCCAGCCAATCCCCCACGCGCCCAATACCCTATGCGATCGCACCCTGGCTCCCTTGATCGCACAGGGCCCTCTCCCGCTTCTCCGTGATCGCAGCGCGTTGTACGCGATCGCATAGAACAAATGAACCTGCCCACAAATTAACTTACCGTTATCGCATCCCTTCCCCCGCGATCGCAGTGAACAAAATTGTTGTGCACAGAAACCAGAAACCAACATTTGATCTAAGTCCAAAAACGCCCGTTAATCACCCGAAATCAATCCTGAGCCCCTCCGGACCCCAACCAAACTTACCAACACATCTCATAACATCATTCAAACTTAGTTGCACTCTAAAAATACCAAAACTAACATCAAAACACCGAATTCACGTCGAATTCAAGCCTAAGAACTTTGATATTTGTAAAAATCCACCAATGATGCGAAACTATCCAAATCAACTCCGATTGATCTGAAATTTTGCAGACAAGTCCAAAATAATGTTAAGAACCTATTCCAACTGTCAGAATTTTATTCTAACCCAGATAGCCTATTTTTCACTGCCAATCGGAAATCGCCAAAAACTAACTTTCGCCAATTCAAGCCTAATACTACACCAGACATCACAAAATTATTCTGAACATACTCCTAAGTCCCAAATAACCTAACGAAGCTATTCGAACTATAAAATTAATATTCCGAGGTCGTTTACCTTTAAGTCAATTCTCAGTTGACTTTTCTCACTTCAAGGCTAGTTTTAAATACTGAATGACTAAACTCTCACTGCGACCACTCTGATTTTAAGTCTATCAACTCTAATACATCAATTACATTATAACCAATCTATAACAAGTTAATAACAATAATTAAAATGCAGGTTTTACGTAACGACGGACCGGGTCGTTACACGTTTACACTTCCGTACATATTTAGAATTGCTTGAACACACAAAAACATAAAATAAAAAAATCAGCAGCTGAAGTATCATTTAGTAAGCTGAAATGGTGAGCTTTAGGAGTGAATCTTAGAGTGCAAACTTTTAGAAAAAGTATTTTTCTTCTTTAGAGTTCGTTTCTGGATTTTTTCTCTAAGTTTTCGGGTTGTACAATCACGAATTTGCTGCTTGTTTTGCTGCTTTTTTCTGCTGCATCTGTTGTTGAGCTCTTGTTATTCATTGCTATATTTATTTTTTGCGACCCCAGGTAACCTTTAAACTCTGTAATGTATTTTTTAGTAGCTATTGATGAGGATTTGAGCATGTTTAGATACTTGAAGCATATGCAATGAAATTTACTATATGGGATCTTGGAATCAAGCTTTGGATCATAATATTAAATTCATGACTTTTATTTATTTATTTATTTATTTATTGTCTCTTATCATTTCTTTGTTAACTTTTAAATAGTATTTTATGAGAATTTTGATTATGTTGCAGAAAAATTGTTAAAGACTTGATGAAGAATGTGAAAGTGGGCATAATGTATTAGTTAAGTATTTAATAAGATTGGGCTAACAAGAATAAAGGGTTGAGGAACTAACCTGTTGGTCCATTTTTACTTATAACAAATCTGGCCCATTTATTTTTAATAAGCAAGGGCTGGTTCAACGCCAAAGCATGTTCAAAAAGGGCCCGTAGTTTCGATACTCAAATAGTTGGCCCGTTCCCTTTTAAATCAATGTTTGTCCACTCTTTAAAATAACAAGTTAGCCCAACTTTTCATATTTTGATTTTGGTCGAATAATCTCAATAAAAATTAGATTTTTCTTTTATTAAAATAACTTTACAACTTAGTCTCCTTAATAATTACGCTAGGCAATTAGTAGGCGCACTTTAACTTCACGGACTCGCTTAGCGTGGTATTATTTTCATTAACTTAATTCAATAATATCATCCAATATCCAATAGTTTTATTTAATTTTTAATTTACTTAATCTCCATAATCGCGGATTCGCTTGCGTAGCACGATAGTAACTTTTTAATAATTTTCAAAAATTAATTTATTTGAATGTAGTAGTTTTTTTTTATTTCCAAAACTAATAATGTACTAATAATCCTTTTTATGACTGCGGATTCGCTTACGTAGCGCGGTTATGATAAAAGTTAATAAATTCCGTCTCGATCATGCATTTGCTTGCGTAGCGTGATTATGACATCTTATTATATTCTCTAATTTTTCTAATAATCAAGAAATAAAAGCGGATAGGTAAAACTTGAAAATTATATAAATCACAGTTTGTCCAAAATTAATTCAAGCCAAGTTTTAAGTCAATAAAGCGACCGTGCTAGAACCACGGGACTCAGGGAATGCCTTACACCTTCTCTCCGGTCAACAGAATTCCTTATCCGAATTTTGTTTTCGCAGACCGATAAAAATAGAGTCAAACCTTCCTTTGATTAGGGATTTAAATAAATGGTGACTTGGAACACCGGAAAAAAAATCAATTCCAAGTGGCGACTCTGTAAATAAAAATAATCCCTACTCAAAATTTGTCACTTTAATTGAAAAAACTCTTTAACACAATCCATAACATATATGTCTTTTTGGGGGTAGAAAAGGGGTGTGACAAAGATAAACTTTGGTAGGGAGTCTATTACGACTAGTGAGCCATAGAAAATATTTTATTTTTGGAGTCACTCTTAATTTCCATATCCATCCATGATGATTTGGACCATTAGGAGGTTTAGTAAGTGCTATGTAGCAAGAGTTAACGGTAAAATTACCGTTGATGAAAACCCCCATTTTTATGTGATCTGGATTAGTGTCATAATTCGAGATGTATGTGTTATTAAGATGCTGGATTATGTGATGCGGTAATTAGAAGGTTATTTGTTGGCTAGAGCCAGGTTGAAGTTGTAGAACTTTAGCTACGGAGAGAGTGTGTTCATTTTTATTTAACGGGTCATAGATGAGGCTTCGAATATTTCTATTTGGAGAAATCTAGTTATCCATTCAAAAGTTAATATGTGTACCCCGTGTGACCTTCCATTGAAGGCCAATTTGACAAGTACGCTAACCCAGCATTATATGTCGCCAAACAGTGGATGTATTAGGGATAATTGATCTATTGGTGGTAATGTATTTGGAGATTAGTGTGGAGGCCCAGGGAGTGGAAGGGTGATAAAACATCCTCCAAGCTATACTTGCTAGTAATGCTTTATTTTTTTGCCTTAGCTTTTGTATCCCTAGTCCACCATTTTCCTTATGGTTCGTCACTTTTTCCCAAGTTAAGAGGTGAAGTTTTTATTTTTGTGAGGTAGAGCCCCATAAATATTTTTTTTGGTAGCTTACTAGCCTATTAATGATATTTATAGGGAGAGAAATAATTTGCATTACTTGATTAGGGATGGTATTAAGGTTTGATTTGATTAAAGTAGCACGACCGGCCATGGTAAGGTGATTTGTTTTTCAACCAGCTATTTTAAAAATTGTCTAATATGAATTGGTAGTCCCTTTTGGTTGGTCTAGATTTGAAGATAGGGAATCCTAGGTATTTTCCGAATGAAGTACCTTCGGACATGTTGAAACATGACAATATAAAAAATTTATCAGCTAAAGGGGTATATTTAGAGAATTTATTTTTTGATTTTTCAAAGTTTAGTTTTTGCCCTGAGTGCTCAGAAAAGTGATTGAGGATGTCTATGATTTTATGGCAACTGTGTGTATTAATTTTTGAAGCCAAGATAATATCATCTGCGAAAAAGAGATAGGAAATTTTGAGGCTGTTGGTATTTAAGGAGACCGACTTCCAAATAGTGTAGTCAATAGCATGGTTGATTTGTCGGGATAAAATTTCCATACATAAAATAAATAAATAGGGGGAAAGAGGATCTCCTTTCCTCATACCACGTGAAGGGGTGAAGAAATTAGTTGGTGATCCATTGAAAAGTATAGAGGTGGAGATTGTGGACACACATGACATAATGAGGGATATGAGTTTGGGAGGGAAACTAAAGAACGTTAAGGAACTTTTTATTAAGCTCCATTCCATTCTGTCGAAATCTTTTTCGAGGTTTATTTTTATTAGTATCTTGTGACACTTTGATTTAGATTGTTAAAAATGAGTGATTAATTCTCGGACAATTATGGCATTATCTGCTGCCTTTTTATTTGGTTGGAAAGCAGATTGAGCGGGGCTAATTAATTTATGAAGAAAAGGCTTGATATGATTGACAATAATTTTGGTGATGATTTTGTATAAGGTGTTACATAAATTAATGGGTCTGAATTGGGTCATAGAGGATGGACTCTTGACTTTTGGAATTAAGCTAATATATGTTGCATTTATTTCCTCATGTATAAAGCTCTGATGGAATATATTTTTACAAAAGGTGTTTAAGGAATATTTTATTTGAGGCCAGAATTTTTGATTAAAAAGTGGGTGAAGTCCATCAGGCCCTGGTGATTTATGAGGTTGAAAAGAGTGGAATGCTTAGTATATCTCCAAGTTATTTAGAGGATGGGACAGAACATCAGCTTCTTGTTATGATAGAGTATTATAAGAATTGGTAGTACAATGTTTAGAGGAGGTTACGTGCGTGGTGGTGTAGAGATCTTGGAGCAATTTGTTGAATCAAGTCAGTGTCTGTAATCTATTCACCTGAATAATCTTTTAAAGCAGCTATTCTATTACGGCGTCTATCTTTTAAGGTAGATAGATGAAAAAATATCGTGTTTGCATCGCCGCCGTTGAGCCAGTTGACACGTGATTTTAATTTCCAAAACTCCTCTTCGAGCGTTAGTATGTGATTGGGCAATTAGATCCTTTTCAAGTGTTTGAAGGAAATTTCTAGTAGGATAGTGGCTAGACTTTTGAATTCCTGCCAACCTAGCTGTTATATTATTTTTCTTTTGAAAAATATTTTCAAAAGAGGTGGTGTTCCAGTGCTTGATTAAATTTGTAAAATCGGTGATTGCTTCTAATATAGGAGGATTAGGGTACCATATTTGATAAACTAAGTTAGAAAATTCAGGATGTGACAACCATATAGTTTCGAATCTAAATAGAGTACGTTTTTTGTGTAGGTGTTTATCAAGTGATAATAGTAATGGACAAGGGTCAGAATGGGTTCTAGGCAGGTGGTGTACATGAGATTCCGGGTAAAGATCTAACCATGCAAAATTAGCAACTACACGATCTAGTCGTTCTAATATCATAATTATTCATTTTTATTAATAAATTGCATGAACTTAGATCAATCAAATAATGATATTTCTATACATATGGAATTATTCGGCCTAATCAATTTGTCCATTTAGATTTATCTAGGTGGAATAATAAGAAAAGGTAAAGTTCAAAAGAATTTACAAAAAAGGGATTTTTTTGAGTATTTTAGAAAGGGTCGGTTAGGAGAGGGAGGTATCTGTAATTGAATAACTATAAGCCAACCCTTCTAGATGTTTCGACGCTTGATTCTCGAATAGGATTGAATCTAAGATGAATGCTTGGTTTACGTTATGGAAGAAAGACATGTATATGTGATATTAGATATTGACTAGTGCTAGTTATATATGAAATGAACTAAAGATATATTTTACTACTCTAGGGGATTTTAATAGACTAGAAGTCCTTCCGGCCCCTTGTGACTGTGAATTGAATGAATAAACGGATGAAATCAAGAAATAATTCAACTAACAGTTCGAACCAAGAAATGGAAGAACGAAAGTCGTATGGATTCACAAAGACTCTGTGGCTAAAAAGTAAAAAAGATATATCGAAGTAGTTTCCATTTTCTTTTATTAGTCCAAGTATATTTACTTTCTAAAAACCCTAGGTCTATGAGGTTACAGTAGTTGAAACATTCCAGCATTAAGTCTGCCCTAGTATTGTTTATCGAGCAGCCTTCATATTTTTCATGTGAATAGAGAATGTCATTAAAGTAACCCCCCCCCCCCCACTAGCTAGGGACCATTGTAAGTGTTAGCAATATATTTTACATTTTGCCATAATATTTTGCAAGAGTCAATAGTATTACGTGCATATATGGATGAAAATAAAAAAGGAGAACCATTTGGACATACCTAGATCATGCAGTGAACATCCTGATTTGTGACCATAATCTCAAAGACTTGGACTACCTGATCGTTCCAAAGCACCACAATTCCGCCTGCATGGCCTTCAGCGGGTGCTTGGGAGAGGTGAGAAAAGGAGAAATATTCCTTAATAAAGTGGTGATGTTGAACATGGGTTTCCAGGAGCACTACTAAGGGTGGTTGGTGGTAATTTAACAAAGAACAAAAAAAAAATTCTAAAAATCCGGTGACTGAGCACCCCTTCAATTCTAGATTATAAAATTCATAGAATTAGTGCGGGAAGGTGGTGGCAGTGGGGCTATGGTCTGCTCCTCCTTAGTTTGGTTCTCTGGGGTCATTTGTTGTGTTGTCCCCTTTAGAGTTTGTGTGATTACCACCGCAAATTTTCCCGCTTCTGGATTCACCGAGGGCCTCAGTTTGATAAGACATTTGGTCACCTCTGGTGGGAAATTGAGAATGACTTTTTTGCGTATTGCTCCTTGAGGGCGGAGATATGGCATGCTGCTAGCCATATCGGTTCTGGACGAGTCTCTCTCATTTCTTCCAGTATTGTGGCTAGCTCTTGAGGGTTTAGCATTTCGTGTTCTTCTGGAGTGGATGGTTGTGGACTCATTGATGTGGAGGGTGTTAGTGACTCGAAGAGGCTCATTGGAGATAGTGGTAGGGAGTTTGGGATGTGGATGTATTCATGAAGCCATGGAATCTGGGACTGGGCTGGTGGGTAGTGATGATAGGCTATAATTACGTATTTTAGTCCCTTATTACGCTCTAATTTGCTACACTTTAATTGAGTTTGAGCTTTAATCACTAGTATTTTGCACTAATTATGTGTTTTATGCCTTGTAGGAGTGATTCCGAGCTATATAGATGTTATGGAATGAATTCAAGTGATTTGGAGCTTTGAAGTATGAGTAAAATCCCTAGGAAGTAAGCCGGGATCGTGTTCAGAGGTCGAATTTGATAGTTAAGAACAAACGAAGACTCGAGTAGGCATATTGCGCACTGTTTAGTAAACTAGACATAACTCGTTGCTCCGAACTCCATTTGGGCTATATAATATATGGTTGGAAATCTAACTCAAAGGGATACAACTTTCATGTATTAAGGTTTCCCAAATTCCAAACGAAAATGGGTGAAAAGTGTGCGGCAAATGCGCGGCCGCGCATTGACCGTGCAAATGGGGAAGAATACTTGTTGTTATGCGCGGTCTGAGCGTGGCCGCGCACGTCCTACCCCGGAAAAGTGTCCTTTTTCGCATTGGAGAAGGTATAATAGTTTGGGCCCGACCCTACTTGGTATATATACATGGAAAACGGTATTTTGTGAGGTTGGACAGATTTGAGACACAGATTTGACCTAAGGAGGCAGAGACACAATAAAAGCAAGGCGGGGATTCTTCTACGAGTTTTTCCTTCCACTTCCTATTTTTCATTGTTTGTTATGACTTTTAGTATTGTAGTTTTACATACTATCATGAATAACTATTTTGTTATTTAGAGTTTTGATGGAACCTTTTGTAGGATAAATTCTTGTTATACTTTTATATAATTGAGTCGTTGGATTTCTCTGCTTGTTAAATTACGTTTATATTGTGGTTAGTTGAAGAGCTCTCAATCGACTGTGCCTATTTAGTGTTTATTAATCGGAAGAGAGTTCATATTTAGGGAGCTGTTGAACAACATCACTCCCGACGTGTATAAGGGATCAATAATGAAGGGTTTATAGGTGGGATTAGGAATAACGAAACCTTGGGTGCGATCTAAGTGAGCTTTAATTAAGGATAACTAGTGTAATTCGGGAGAATATGTCTAGTATATTAGTGTAACTACACGGGAGAGAGTTACGACAGTCAGAGTGCTCATGATCGATAGAGAATACTTAGGTGAAATTATAGAAGACATAGCGGGAAGGATTCCGACAATTGGGGAAATCATAACTCTAGACCTCCTTAATCTTTTCTCCAACCCGTACTATATTTAGTGTTAATTTACTATTTTAATTTGTTATTTAGTTAGTTAAACACAAGAGTCTTAATATCTATAAGTTCGGAATTGTTCAAGCTTGTATTCTTGGTGCTAGTTAACAACTGTAGCTAAGCCTTAGTTATTTGTGGGATTCGACTCCGGACTTGTAAACCGGAGTATATTTGCAACGACCACTTAGTCCTTTTTGTAAGGCATAGTTGGGTGTGATCAAATTTTGGCGTCGTTGCCGGGGAACTAACAGTGTAGTTGTAGGTGTACATATTGCTAGGCTTTAAGTTTGAACTTTTATTTTATTTATTTGTATTTGATTTTTTTTGTTTTACTTATTAATTTGAGAAACATGGCATCTTGGAATTATGAGAGGTTTGATGTTGGTAATTCTACTTTTAATCCCCGTTATGCGTTTAGTGGAGGAAACCATCCAGGGCCAAATTATCAAAATATTCCCGAGAGCGAGTTATGTGCACCAACTCAATCTTATGTGTGGAATGTGTGTGATATGTGTGGTGGTCAAGATGGTCACTTTCATGGTTGTGCTTATATTTCTTATCTCCCCCCAACCCCTTACTTTGATGGTTCTTCTTCTTCTTGTGAAGTTAATAGGAATAAAGAACTTAGGTATGAGGACCTGAAAGAGATCGAGGATATGCTAAAGTGCCTTATAGAACAATATGATAAAATACAGCTACAGATGGAAAGGCAAGAGGCAACTACTCACAACTTAGGGGCTCAATCTAATAAACTAATTGAACCTTGTTGTCACGACCCAAATTTCCTTCTATTGGGTACCGTAATGGAACCTAGTCTTAGGGACTAGGTAAGCCTAACATTTAACCACACTAACAATAATAAAAGAACTTTAACAATCTCGATAATAGAAATCTTGACTGAGTCTACATTTTCCCCAAAACCCGGTAAGGTACAAGTCATAAGCTCTACAAAACCTTTCTACCAAATCTAAATACAACTGTCTAGAAATAAGCAGGTACAGTTGAAATAAACAGGAAGGTTACTCCGAAGCCTGCGAACAAAGAAACAGGTTACCTTGAGTCTCCTCAGCAATCATTCGCGCAGCTACTAACAATCAAAACCTGGATCTGTGCAAACAAAAATGCATAGAAGTGTAGTATGAGCATACCACAGCGGTGCCCAATAAGTATCAAGACTAACCTCGGTGGAGTAGTGACGAGGACTAGTCAAGACACCACTGGTCTACAAAATAAATAACATGAATATACAAATGGCCGAACGTTACGTCTATCTAAGACTTCACGGAATAATTTACAACAATGACAATATAAAGCGGAAGGATATTGGAGAAATCAATCACGAAACAACACAAAAATACACAGAAAGATGGACAGCAAAATAAGCCAAACCGAAAGGAAACACAATACAATAGAGAACACTAATAACTCAACTCTACGTCGGTTTGTTCACATCGGGCCTTAGCCATTAAAATCCATAAACTGGTGGAAATCTTTAAACTGGAGTTCATATGAAAATCTTTTGCAAATAAAATCATTTTAGTATGGAAGAGTTTTCTTTGAAAACATACTTTCTCCAAAAGTAGATATAAGTATATTTAATAGAGAGAATTACGTAAAACATAGTTTCTTTCAAAATACGAGACTTCCCAAAGATGTTTTCCCAATAAATGACTTCCAAATATCATTTTAGGCAAGACTAGTGCTTTTCAAATATACCTTCGATGTAAAAGTCATTCAAATGTAATCATTTCGAAACCATTGCTTTTTCAATAATACTTTTCAATAAAGTCCCTTGATGAAAATCTCCTCAAGATTCATCTACCGAAACTCAGTCCGTTACTCAGAATTTGCCATGCAGTACAGGAGGAATATCAAATCTTGCCACTAAATGCAGTAAGAGATCAGTAGGAATATCCAAATTTAGAATAACGGAATAAAATGCAAAGACAAGTACATGGCATCCCCCTTCGTGCTTTTACTCTCATCCTCACCAAAACAAGTGCACGGCATCACCCTTCGTACTTTTACTCTCATCCTCGCCAAAATAAGTAAATAAATACACGGCATCACCCTTCGTGCTTTTACTCTCATCCTCACCAAAACAAGTGCACGGCATCACCCTTCGTGCTTTTACTCTCATCCTCACGATGCAATGAATAGATAAAATGGCACGACATTATCCTTCGTGCTTTTGAATATTAAATTATGACACAGCATCACCCTTCATGCTTTACACTCTCATCCTCACAATGCAACAAATAAATACACGGCATCACCCTTCGTGCTTTACACTCTTCCTCACCTAGACGATATCAAGAACAATAATTTGGCAAGGAACATCAACTATATGAACCATAAATCACCATGTCCCGGCAAGGGAGTCAACAATACAAAATATATCATTAACAGCATAAACAGTAATAGAAACCATAACATCCCGGCAAGGGAGTTAACAATACAAACAATATCATTAACAGCATAAACAGTAATAGAAATCATAACATCCCGGGAAGGGAGTCAACAATACAAACAATATCATTAATAGCATAAACAGTAATATAAATCATAACATCCCGACAAGGGAGTCAACAATACAAACAATATCATTAACAACATAAACAGTAATAGAAAACATAACATCCCGACAAGGGAGTCAACAATACAAACAATATCATTAACAACATAAACAGTAATAGAAACCATAACATCCCGACAAGGGAGTCAACAATACAAACAATATCATTAACAGCATAAACAGTAATAGAAACCATAACATCCCGGTAAGGGAGTCAACAAGGCAAACAACATCATCAACAACGAAATAATAAGAGAAACCACACGATCCCGGCAAGGGAAACAACTATAACCAATCTCACCTAAACAGTTAACTTCATGGAATAAACTCTACTTCAACAAAGGTCTAGTAATAGGCAACATCAAGGAAATACCAATAACAAAAATGTCTAACAATTAGACCTAAGTAGCACTTAAGTGAATGGTCATATAAATCACAATGTAAGACTCACGGGCATATTTGACACCAACGAATAGATGTTCCAACTACGGCTAGTCAACTATAAGGTTAGATGACACTAATTATAGTCAATTAAGCAAGCTAGGAAGAAAATATAGCATGATGATGAGAGAAGTATAATATTAAGTTAAGTCAAGTAAGGTCAAATAGCCAACGAAGGAATCCAAAAACAAATAATTTCTAATTTTAACAGGAAGGGATGAAATTAACAACCAAGGATTCAAATGTAACAATTACAAATCATACACAGGTAATATAAGATCATACGAATCCTATAAGGCCAATCTAATTGCAAATAAGTCCGAGTACACACTCGTCACCTCTCATACTCGGACTACAATCAACAAGGAATACTCAATCCTATGGGGTAGTTTCTCCCACACAAGGTTAGGCAAGATACTTACCTCAAAGACGACAACCGGATACTCAAAAGTAGACTTCTCGGGCGGAAAGACCTCCGGACGGCTCACAATCAACTAAAACAATTTCAAAATACACATAAAATGTATAAGGGACTATTCCGAATAATAAAGTTTCAATCTTTACAAAATTATAAAAATCACCCAAAAGTCGACCCCCGGGCCCGCACCTCGGAACCCGACAGATTCTACAAATTCCGATTACCCATTCCGATACGAGTTCATCCATACTAAATTTATCCAATTCCGTTAACATTTGGTCTTTCAAATCATGAAATTTCCTCTTAGAAGGTTTCTTTCAAAACCCACAATTCCCTCAACCCAAAACACAAATTAAATGATAAAAACAAGAACTAATTCATGAAATATAGTTAATTATAGTGGTATAACACTTACCCATTCGATTTGTGTGAAAACCCCTCGAAGAATCGCCCAAAACCGAATTCTAGAAGTCAAAATATGTCAAAAATGGTAAAACCCCGATTTTTGGTAACTTATATTCTGCCGAGGCATGTAATGAATCGCGATCGCGGAACAGCTATTGCGATTGCGAAGTGGAAACGTTGTTGCTGGCAAAAGATACTATGCGATCGCGAATGAGTTGATGCGATCGCATAGAAGAGGTCTATGGTCACTGTCCAGGTGCACCGCGAACGCGACAAGGGGTATGCGAACGCGGAGAAAGGGGGCAAGGACACACTACGAACGCAGGGATGTTATGCGATCGCGAAGAAGAAAAAATTTCTATTGCCCAGCCCTATATTATACTGTGCGAACGCGAAGGGAAAGATGCGATCGCGGAGTGTATGGTCTGTGGAGGTATGCGATCGCGGACGTGCATTTGCTGAAGGAAAATCTAGGCTGCTCAAAGAGACTCTATGCGATCGCGGCTACTCCTATGCGATCGCATAGAAGGAAACCAGAAGGCAATTTCAGCTGTTCAAAAATAAGGAAAATGGACCCGACACCCATCTGAAACACGCCTGAGGCCCCTGGGACCCGGTCCCACCACACACACAAGTCACATAACCTAAAACGGACTCGCTCAAGGTTTCAAAACACATAAAATAACACTAAACGACGGATCAAACCAAAATCCAAACTTATGAATTTTCAAAACTTCTAGTATCAAGGCTCGCGTCGAAACCTATCAATTCAACCCGGAATGACGTGAAATTTTGCAGACAAGTCCCAAATGACACAACAGACCTACATCCACTCTCGGAATTCCATTCCGAACCCAATATCAAAATTTCACCTATCGGCCGGAAACGCCGAAATTCTAACTTTCGCCAAATTACCTCAAATCACTCTACGGATCTCCAAATCCAATTCCGGACATGCGCCTAAGTCCAAAATCTTCATACGAAGATGTTGACATTAACCAAAACTCATTCCGAGGCCGTTTACACAAAAGTCAAACATCCGATCAACTTTTATCACTTAAGCTTCCAAAACTGAAATTTCTTCCAATTCGATTCCGGATTATCTGGAAACTGAATCTAACCCCGCACACAGGTCTATATACATAATGTGAAGCTTTCCAAGACCTTACGGCACCGAACGGAGCTTAAATTCCTGAAACGACCGGTCGGGTCGTCACACTTGTAAAGTGCAACAAGCTTACATTGTGGATAATAGCCAAGAAGAGCATGAAGTGGCTGCAGAAATTGCCATTATAATTGAAGATTTAAAAAAATACGAGGAAATTCTCGAGGATGAGGTCAGAGTAGAAGACCAACAATCAATCGAACTAGATTTTGAGGATGCCGATGTCGTTGAAGAGATACTAGAGTCAACCAAGGATATTGAGGATACATATTTAGTTGACTCTAGTGTCATTAGTGATGAGAATGTTGACAATCCCAATGATTATGTAGTTGAGCGCATTGGTCCACACTCCAAGCACTTTTTTACATTGTGTTTGGATGATGATATGGAAATAGAGTCGTCCGAGCCACTTGAGGAGTCAAGGAGTAAGGAACAAGATCCCTACATTCTGGAATTCTTCGTGCTAGAAAGTCGGGAATACACATCTCATCCAAAGGCCAAGGAGTGCAGAATACTACATTATTTTCTTGGGCTAGTTAGATTTGTTCCACCGCCCCAAGAGCATAATCATAAGCTTGAAGAAAAACTTGGGGTTCAATTCATAAGCTCGAGGTGGAGGCAAAAAGTGATTTGTGTCATGTCGCGACGTTAAGCGCTTGTTGGGAGGCAACCCATTTTATTTTTTTATTTTTTTTATTTTTATTATTTATTATTATTGTATTATTCTTGTGGTGTCGATTTTTATATTTTTTGGAACATAGAATGCAAAGCCATTGGAAGGATGCCACAGCAAACCAGATGGTTGGAACTAAGTGTGAGGTACCCGCACGAAGGACCAGGCCTGGGAGAACTGAGTACCCCATGAGATGCTAATACTTCGGCCTTTGGCCTACTAGGGAGTTTCTTTTACCCTCTTATTAGTTATTTGGGGATAATGCACAATTTTAAGTGTGGGGTGAGGAGATTGTCTGGGTGACTTTCCATGCTATTTTAGTTGTGTTAGTTTAATTGAATAATTAAATAGAAAAGATAGGACTTTTCCCGACGATGGATCTATTAGTCAATTTTCTTGAGGGATTTAAGTCTAAATTAAAAAAAAACAAAAAGATTTCTTTTTTGTTAGGTAGTGTAGCAATTCCCCTTTGATTTTTCTTTGTGCCGCGGTTCTTTTTCAAGGGTTTTGTTTTAACTGGGTGTAGTTTAGGAATAGAAGCCATTGTGTTGTGTTTTGAATTGAAGCAATATATCTTGACTTTGTTATACCTTGAGAATAGTGAGTACTTTTGTTGTGACGCTTAGGCTTACCTTAAATTGTATGATTTTAACTTTGCTTAACTTCTATGACTAGAGTGTCTTGATGAATCCAATCCTGAGTGAGTTAAGTTCCATGTGTGTGTGAGGTTTGTGTGTTATTCTGTGCATTGCATTTGATGTCTAGAACTTGACTTGTGTGTTTGCAAAGCGAAATAGTAGTTTTTTTCAGTCTTAGAAGTGATATAGGCGTTTCTTTGTTGAGCCAGCTATGTATATTTTACCCGCTTAATTGTTTGTATCGTAGTTAACCTCTTTGAGCCTGTAATCCTGTTTCTTTGGAAACCACGTTACAAACCTTACCTATTTGTTTGAATTAACTATCTATTTGAACCTTTTAACCTCTCATGAGCACTTGAGTTGTTATGAACTGTGTAAAAGTTAAAGTGTGGGGTGGTTGGTTTGGATTTTGAGTGAAACTAATGAAATAAGGAGAAATGTGCACTGTTTTGAAAAAGTAAGAGTCACTTGAATTTAAAAAAAAAGGAAAAAATAGTTGTATTGTTGTGAAAAATATATATATTCCTTGATAAGTGGTGACTCTTGATGTAATTGTGCTTAAAGAAGTATGGGGTAAAATACATTGATGTGAAGGCGGAGTTTGGTTTGACATAAGTATGGAGTTTGAATGTTAAAGTATATGTATTAAAGTGCTTAGGGAGGTGTAGTCACTCTTATATCTAAATATATTCTAGTCGTCCCGCAGCCTACAATACAACCAAATAAAGTCCTACTTGATCCTAGACTGAATGAGATCGATTAGTAGAGTAGTACACTACGGGCAATCCTATGGTGCATCTTTTGTGTCACATGAATGTTATTTCTGAGAGTGAGTGAATTCTTTCTATTTGGAGTTCCTAAGCGTTCTTAAATTTTATTGTGTGAAACTACTCTCTTTTGTTGTGTGAGGTCACTTGATTCATGAAGGAAAGGTAATGTCGCCAACCTCTATGTTAGAGTAAGTGGGTGAGTTGTAAATAATGCGTGGTATTTGTGAGTCAAATCATGAGGTGAAGATGTTACACCCTTGTGCTTAGTCCATTTTAAATATTATTGGTATGATGAGTCAGGAGAATTGTTTAACAATGTCGTGTCTATATAAAGTGTAGTTTGATTACTCGAGGACGAATAATGGTTTAAGTGTGGGGTGATGATGATAGACTATAATTACGATTTTAGTCGTGTATTACACTCTAATTTGCTGCACTTTAATTGAGTTTGAGCTTTAATCGCTAGTGTTTTGCACTAATTGTGTGTTTTATGCATTATAGGAGCAATTTCGATCTATATAGATGTTATGAATTGAATTCAAATGATTTGGAGCTTTGAAGTATGAGTAAAATCCCAAGTAATTAAGTCGGGATCGTGTTCAGGGGTCAAATTTGATAGTTAAGAACAAACGAAGACTCGAGTAGGCATATTGCGCACTGTCTAGTAAAATAGACATAGCTTGTTTCTCTCAACTCTATTTGGGCTATATAATATATGGTTGGAAAGCTAACTCAAAGGTATACAACTTTCATGTTTTAAGGTTTTCCAAATTCCAAACATAAATGTGTGAAAAGTATTGCGCGGCCGCGCACTGACCGCGCAAATGGGACAGAATACTTGCTGTTATGTGCGGCCTGAGCGCGGTCTGAGCGCGGACGCGCACGTCCTGCCCCGTAAAAGTGTCCTTTTTTGCATTGGATAAGGTATAATTGTTTGGTCCTGACCCTACTTGGTATATATACATGGAAAAACGGTATTTTGAGAGGTTGGACAGATTTGAGACATAGATTCGACCTAAGGAGGCAGAGACACGATAGGAGCAAGGCGGGGAATTCTTCTACGAGTTTTTCCTTCCTCTTCCTATTTTTTATTGTTGGTTATGAGTTTTGGTATTGTAGTTTTACATACTATCTGTATTGGCAAAAAACAGACTCGCCATGTGGATCTATTATATGGCAACACGTGTCAGCAAAGCTTGGAGAAAAGTGAAGAATGACATGTAAAGATGATATCTGAAACACCCCCGGGACCGAACATACTCGTACCTAGCTTGTTAGCCTCGGAACTGATGATCATAAGATAGCCTGGATCAGGTGAGAGAATATCTCATAATTACAAATGAGGAAGGAATCAATTAATCCCGGATTATATGGGATTTATCATCATTACTCCATCAGTTACAAATCAATTATGTAATGTGCAATAAATGCAATAAATGATTGTAACAGTCAGAACAAAGCAATTAATTACAAGATTGACTCAACATGCACGAGATTGAATCGACAGGTACGTGAGTGACTCATCAGCCATGGGATTGACTCATCAGTTATAGAATTAACTCATCAGTTACGAAATTCCAGCATTTACACAGCTGTTACAAGTCTTCCAAAAGTAATGGATGGGTTGATTAAATGCTCATAATGGACCCATTATTCAAGGAGAATGGTTACTTAGATTTATCCCTATAAATAGACATAGTTTTATCACAATCAGGGAATTGAACTTTCTTCTCTACAGTTCTATACATTGTAATTCATATCATCTTGCTTCCAAGTTAGCCATAGTTTGGCCCTTCAAGCTCCGTTCGGCTCAACATCCAGTCAAGGATTATTCAATAAGAATTATTTCTTCTCTGTTTTTATTTTTATTATACTGTCTGTCATTGAATTTGTTTTGCACTTCTCTATCAATTTGCATTAACAAAAATTATATCTTTCGGATTGAATCGGTTGCTTGTGGCCCGTCACATAAAATTATTGCTTTGACCTTGAAAACTATCTTTTGGGTTAAACACTATCATGAATAACTAATTTGTTATCTAGGGTTTTAATGGAACCCTTTGTAGGATAAATTCTTGTTATACTTTTTAATATAATTGAGTCGGTGGATTTCTCTACTTGCTCAACTACGTTTATATTGTGGTTGGTTGAAGAGCTCTCAATCGACTGTGCCTATTTAGTGTGTATTACTCAGGAGAGAGTGCATATTTAGGTAGTTGTTGAACAACATCACTCCCGACGTATATGAGGGATCAATAACGAAGGGTTTAAAGGTGGGATTAGGGATAACGAAACCTTGGGTGCGATCTAAGTGAGCTTTACTTAAGGATAGCTAGTGTAATTCGGGAGAATATGTCTAGTATATTGTTGTAACTACTCATAAGAGAGTTACGACAGTCAGATGCTCAGGATCGATAGAGAATACTTAGGTGAAATTATAGAAGACGTAGCGGGAAGGATTCCGACAATTGGAGAAATCATAACTCTAGACCTCCTTAATATTTTCTCCAACCCGTACTATTTAGTGTTAATTTACTATTTTAATTTGTTAGTTAGTTAAACACAACAATCTTAATATCTATAAGTTAGGAATTGTTCAAGCTTGTATTCTAGGTGATAGTGAACAACTGTAGCTAAACCTTAGTTATCTGTGGGATTCGACTCCAGACTTGTAAACTGGATTATATTTGCAACGACTGCTTAGTCCTTTTTATAAGGCATAGTTGGGCATGATCAGGTAGAATGGGAGATCTGGGTACGGGTTGTAGTGTTGTTGGTACTGTAGAAATGGGTTCCACTAAGAGTTGATGGCTTGCATGGGCATGGTCGTCCAGTTGTACTGGCCGTGAAATTTCATTGCAATTGTCATGCCCTGCGTTATTATCTGGGCTAGATCTTGGGGATTTTGGAGACGGACTATGATCTCTTGGTTGTTTACAACCATGGAGAATGTCAGTGCATGGTTTTGGAGTCCCGTCTCCAACCATGATTGTGGAGGTTGGAAGAGGTTGGGAGCTTGTGAAGTGTATATCACAGGGAAATGTGGAGGAGTTGATGTGTTCTGTGGCATATTTTCTGGGTGAAGAGAGTGGAGACGTAGGGGTCTGAATGATATTAGAGAGGGGCGATGGTTTTGGGTTCTTAGTTGGAAGTGTGGAGTTGAACGATTTTGCATGGTTATATTCTTTTGTAGGGGTGGAGTTGTTTTCCGTAAAATGTGAGAGTGGAGAAGTTGGTAATGATTGGGAAGTATTTGTATTAGTGGTGTGATTGGTTATTTGAGTCGGTTCTGATGGTTTGGGTTGAGAAGTATTGTGTATTGTGGGCTGCTCACGTGGGCTAGGTTGAAGAGTATTGGTTTGCATGATTGATGGGGTGTCGTGTTTGTTGTGTGACGTGGGTTGGGATGGATTGGAGGAGAGGTCATGATGTTGGAGTGGAGTGTGGGTTGGGCTTGAAGTAGAGTTCTGTGTGTGCATGTTAGGTTGCTTATCATTGGATTAAGGGTGGTGGGGGTGACGTGGCAGTGGGGCAAGGAAGATGAGTGGCACTAGGGTTACTGTTTATCCTATATTTGAGTGAATTAGGGTAATTATGAGGTTTGTGGTGAGGAGGTTGGTCACTTGGTGAAATTTGTGTTATGGGCTTTTGGGGCGGCTCGGTTTGTGTGTGTAGTTGTTGTAGTTGGGCCACCACTTCTTTCATTGGGCTTGTAGGTGGGTCGTCTATGTGATGGAGTAATTGGGGGTCACTTGTGTCGTTAGAGTTAATTAAGTGGTCAAAGCTATTGTTTAGTGGAATTAAATTATTATCAGGTTGCTTAATAGACTTAACTGTAATTAATGTTGAGTAGACGTTAGTAGGGTGCGTACCTTTGTCTTGGCCAGCCTTCCAGTGTTGAGAGCGTGAGGCGGTGTTTGTAGTGTTGATTGCTTCTTGTGGTGCTTCCTGTATGCGTGGTTTGGAACTTGGTGATTTTTTTGGAAAGGTGTATGTCTTCCATTCCGTATTCTGAGGTAATGAATCAACGGTAGCTTTTGCCTCTGCATTATATGACGTTGTGGGTGGTGGTGTATTGATTTTCGAGGGACAGTGCATTGTAGCATGGAAAGCCTTCCACAGTTTACACATAGCATGTTGAGTCCTTCATAGAGAATTTGTTGGCGATTATGCTTTATGAAGATATGGGACTTGAGTGGTTGTTCTAGGGGAACCTCGATACATAATCTCGCATATCTTCCCCGTAGGGTTGAGGATGTGCATGTATCCACTTTTAGTAGTTTGCCAAGTTTATTGCCTACTTGATTTAAGATATGGGCATCGTAGAATTCAGTGGGCAGTACTGGTAGCCTTGACCAAATAGCTGTGTATGTGAGTTTTGAGATTGATGCTAGGAACTTAGGTTCCCATCGTCTAACTGACAGGAAGTGCCCTAACACAAACCACGGCCCCTCAAGGAGGGCTTTTATCTTCTTTTTTTCTTTTTGCTGGTACTTGATGAGGAAGAAGTCATTTCCTAAATCTATGAGGGCCAGTGACTTCGTTGGTTTCCATATTTGTTGTAACTTTTGCTTGAGGGTGAGGTGCCCTACGCTTCTACCGTATACCTTGATTACGATAGAGTATTTTCATGGTTGGTAAAGTCTTGTTTTGTGTTCAGTGGTTAGTGGGATAAAATTTTCTGGTGTATGTGTTGCTAATGTTTCTGCGGACAAGTCAATGTGGTATTGGGTATCATTGATTGGCGGGAGTGAAGCATCAGTATTGTGGATTAGTGTGTGAAGGAAGGAAGGTTTATGTTTCTGACTATTGGCAGGTTCATTAATATTCATTGATTGTGAGTCTGGGGGATCTGCGTTGGGAATTGAAGAATTTGTGGCCATTGGGGTTATATACGAGGAAAAAAATTAAAAATCGTATATATGCGAAAAATTATTCTGAACTCGCTAACTCAAAATCTTAGATAAAGTTCCACTCGTTTATAGATGTTTACCCCTCTTTGCACATGCGAACTCAAGCCAAATATATCCCCCGTAACAAAAAGTAAGGCATCTAACCTTATTCTACCAACGTGGCTTGCTTATAGTTTCTTTATTCAATTAATGCCCACTTAAATTCCTCCATTTATTACTTTATATTGTGGATATGATGCGTAGAATCTTGGATATTTCAGTGAGATGGGACGATTCTTATATTTTTTCTTTTTGGAATCAAAATATGTGACTTTCGTAAGTATAACGTGTTTCCTTCCTCAATTGGTATACACATTTTATCACCTTTTTTGGTCTTATAGATGGAATGTATTGTATCTCTTTATAGAGTTTCGTTGCTCGTATTCATGAGTTGAAAAATAAGCCCAAGCACTTCAAATGGGTTAAATTGACTCTACCAAAGCCTATCCATTATTTTCTTTTGGGTGGGTGAAGTAATTATAACAATGACGTTGAAACTCCGATCTCAAGCTTATTAAATATTCATATGATAAATAGTTAAACGGAAATTGAACATGTTTTTCCTTTCTTACTTTTGTATGTGTATGTATACACACGCATGAATGCCTTTTAATAAACTTCACTTATTGAGAGTTACACTACTACAATTGTAGAACAAGTGCGGTGTTCTTAGACCAGAACTGTGTATTGTGATCGACTTATATCACAATTTGACTAAGCATGGTTAGTATTTAGTGAATGGACGAATTTGATTTGAGCAGATTTCAAGGTTCATATGCATCTCTATTTTAGGTTTAGTTTCACAACGGTTCCTCGATCATCTTATCAACGTAGAGACAGTCTTGTTGAGTTTTACTGTGTTAGCGGGCTAGCACATTGCTGAAAGATAACATGTGGGCCTCTTCGTCGAGTCCAACCGGTTCTTCACTATTGGGATGTACAACCAATGGGATTTAGTCCACAGTTAAGAGGTAGAAATGGCACTGACTAACCTTCTATGTGTCCACTATTTATTTTTTGGCCCAGATAAAGAATATGTTGATTTATTAGCCCTTGCATGTTTTTCGCCTATGATAAATGAGTAAAAATTGCGTAATGTAGCCACTATTTAAAGTGGTATTTACTTTTTATCCAGCATTTTTAATGCTGAGCAAATATAGCCACTAGTCTATTAAAATTATATGAAAAGACGATGTTACCCTTTCTTCTATCTCTTTTCCTTCCCTAAAGAGTAGTTCATATTCATGCGGCTCAAAATAGCCTTGCAACTGAAGGTTACGTTCTGAAAAGCAAAAAAAATATCATGGGGCAAAATAAACTAATTAAGAGACCCAAGTTCAATAAGCATTACCTTACCAAAAACCAAAAGAGAAATTCTGAAGGTTCATATCAGATTATAATTTGTTTTGTGATTAAAAACACCTTCACCCAAATTCCAATATCTACATAGGTTAGATCCAACAATCAATCATCATTACTTGTATCATAATCGTGTAGCCACACTTGGTCCTGAAGTTAGAGTTGGAAGTTCAAAAATTAAGGACAGGTACTCCTGAACTTAGAGTTCCAAGTTAAAAAAAATAAGGACATGTTGTCCTGAACTTAGAGTTACAAGTTCAAAAGTTAAGGACAGGTAGTCCTAAACTTAGAGTTACAAGCTCAAAAACTAAGGACAGGTAATCCTTAACTTAGACTTACAAGCTCATAAATTAAGGACAACTAGTCATGAACTTACAGTAACAAGATCATAAGTTAATGACACTTTATCCTGAACTTAGAGTTGGAAGTTCAAAAATCAAGGACACTTGGTCCTTAACTTAGAGTTACAAGCACAGAAATTAAGGACATGTAGTCATTAACCTAGAGTTACAAGCACAGAAATTAAGGTCAGGTAGTCCTGAACTTCGAGTTCCAAGATTAAAAGTTAAGGACACGTAGTCCTGAACTTAGATTTACAAGTTCAAAAGTTAAGGACACTTGGTCCTGAACTTTTATGAGCAGAAGAGTATTTTCGTTCAGGCGGGTTAATGTTTTTAAAGCAGTGGCTAAAGACTAAAGACTAAAGACATTTTAAGCAGTGGCTTAAAAGTAAATACATGTCTTATTAGTGGCTAACTGTGCACTTCCCCCGATAAATGACCATTGTACCCTTTAATATATTTTAAGGCTACATACTTCCAACTTTATTTTTTAATTTTAAAATTTTTTCTTGGTTGGCGCAGGAGCTCTCTAGGGTTCCAATCGGACTATTTTATAAAAACTCACATAGGACATAAGTTGTGATTTTAAACTCCCATAGCTAAGTTTTGCCTATAAGGCATGGAGATTTGAAAGCCCCCATATTCGACGTTCCTCTTCTCCTACGTCTTCGCCACCCCTCTTCTCCTCCATCTTCTATGTTTTGGTATTTAGTTCTTGCTTTTGCTGCTTTTGGGACGAGAGAATTACTTTTCCAACTAATGTCCGTTAAAACTAACAAAGGCCACTTTCCCAAGATTTTTCTTGCTGAGGTCAAAACAATCAATAGAGGAACCGAAATATAAAAGTGAAAACTCCAAAAGTTAAAACCTTAATTACTAAAATGTCCTTTTAAATAACATAAATTTCCTACCTATAAATTATATAGTATAACTTAACAATAATATTTTAACTAAGAACAAAAACAAGTGTCTTTTCCAAAAGGCTGTGTGCCTTTCAATGGGTAACTGTAACGACCCGACCGGTCGCTTTGAGAATCTAATCCCCGCTCGACGACATTTGATCTTAAGCAGCTTTATAGGGTGATTTTGGACTTTGGCGTGCGTCCGGATTTGATTTCGGAGGTCCGTAGAGTGATTTGAAGCACTTCGACGAAAGTTGAAGTTTGGAAAGTGGAGAGGTTTGACTAATAGTTGAATTTGCTGATGCTGGAGTCAGAATGGGATTCCAAGGGTTGTAACAACTCTGTTATGTTATTTGGGACGTTTTTGCAAAATATGAGGTCATTCCGGGTTGCTTTGATAGGTTTCGACACGAGTTTTAGAAGTTGGACGAATTGGAAGTTCATAAGTTCGATCCATGGTGCGATTCATAGTTTTGTCGATGTTTGATGCGATTCGAGGCCTTGAGTAAGTCTGTTAGGTTATAGAACTTGTTGGTATGCTTGGACGGGGTTTCGGGGCCCCTGGGCGTTTACCGGTCGAGTTTTGGATGTTTCTCATAGGTTTGGGAAGTTCTGTTTCTGGTGTTTCGCAGTTGCGACACTTTGGAGCGCATGTGAGGCTCCGCTTCTGCGTGAGCCTGTCCAGTTCTGCAGTCATGAAGGCCTAGGAGCTGGCTCGCCTCTGCGGAGATTGGCACACAGGTGCGAAGGCAACTTTTGCAGTCCAGCGATCGCACCTGTGTAGAATCTCGCTTCTACGGCTTCCCCTTTCGCTTTTGCGGTGCCACTGGTGCGGCTGTAAATCCGCAAATACGGTTCTAGGCATGTTAGCTCAGTTCGAAAATGCTGACTCATTCTTGCATATGTGGTTCCACAGATGCGGTTTCTTGTTCGCAGATGCACCCTGGCAGAAACATTTAAGTCGAGGGTTTAGCCATTTTCTTCATATTTTGAGTTTTAGACTTCGGTTTTTGGATTTTTTTTTTTTTTTTGGGTTTTCAAGAAAATCGATTGGTAAGTATTCTTCACCTAGAATTTAATATATTCCATGATTTTATCTTCATATTTATCATTTAATTTGTGTTTTGAGTTGAGGAAAATGTTGGTTTTTGAAGAAAGTTCTCAAAATAAAAAATCACGATTTGTGGGACGAAATGGTATCGGAATTTGATAATTTTAGTATGGTTTAACTCGTATCGAAATGGGTGTTCGGGTTTTGTGAACTTTGTCGGGTTCCGAGGTGCGGGCCTGGGGGGTCGACTTTTGGGATCGATTTCTTGATTTTTATAATGATTGAGACTTTGTGATCCGGAATAATTTCTTGTAAGTTTTATTTGTGCTTTGAAGTTATTTTGGTTAGATAGCCTTCCGGAGGTCTTTTCACATGAGAAGTTCATTTTTGAGTACTAGTTTGTCTTCTTTAAGGTAAGTTTCTTTCCTAGCCTTGTGTGGGGGAACTACCCTTTAGGATTTAAGTCTTCTATGTTTATTGTAGTCCGTGTACACGAGGTGACGAGTATGTGCTCGGACTTTTTTGTGGAATATTGGCCTTTTAGAGTTCCTAGGTCCCTGTATTAATTGAATATGCAATTGTTCTTGTTATGATTACGTTTCTTAATTACTAGTTTCACCTTTACCTGCTTAATTAGGATCAATTGCTTCATGATCCACTCTTACTGTTATATGATCCTTATGTGCCTTAATTGAGATTGTTATTCCTTCCACTTCCATGTTATGTTTTCCCTTACTGCTTATCTTTAATTAAAGTTGTAGCTATCCCTTTGGTAAATGTGTTTCTCCCCTAATTGAGGTTATGGTGACCTTCTCACTGCCTACCTTGATTTGAATTGGCTGTATCGCTTCCGTAATTGTCCAAACTTAAAAGAAGCTTGAAATCCTATGCCTTAGTGGGCTTGCCCTTATTTGGAATTATTTGACTCGTGTTAGTTTCTTGGTTGTTGAACCGTACATTGCGGGACTATTGTTACATGTTATTTTCTTCCTTGTTGAGATATTCTTATTATTCCTAGCATTTCTTATTGTGGTTGTTTCGTTGTGAACTAGATTTACCGTTTCTTGTGATCGAAGGTTCTTGAATTGATTTACTTTTTGTACTCTGTATTATTTTCATTGTCGGTGTTGTACTTGTTGTGGTGATGCACGAGGTTTCTGTTGTGCGGTTATTTATATGAGGATTGCACGAGGTTTCTGCCGTGCTGTGGTTACTATTGATATTGCACATGCAGCGTGACAAGGCGGTATATATATATAGGTTACGCATGTGGCGAGACAAGGTGAGACCATGATTATGCACGTGTGGTGAGACAAGGAGGGCATTTAGTTTACTATTGCACACGTGGCAAGACAAGGTGGGCTGTGTCAGGGATTGATTTGTGATGACTTGTGTTGGCCTGGGGCCATTCTTGTTGTTGATAGTGTGTAGTGGTACACTTACATGTGTGAGCTTATTTTTGTGAAATTTGTGAGAAAATATTCTACGTGTTGTTTGATCCTTTTCTTATGCTTACTAGCTGGTTTGAACTATGTTAGGACACTTGCACAAGCATACACGTATTTAAGCACTCTTATTGGATTAAGGGGATTCCTTGTTATTGTTGAGTATATATACCCTTGTTGTACTTGCCTTCTATGTGAGAGTGGTTCTATTTGGCATGTGAGTCGTCAGTGCGATTATGGTGTGAAATGAGGGCACAAGATTGCCAAATGTTAGGGTTCAGATATTAGGACCCGTGAGTGTGAATAGTCTGAGGTTTGGTACCTCATGGAGTTTTATTGCCTAAAACCTAATGTGAAAATGGTCGTTGTTATCGAGTTATTACTTGTCTTTCATGTATCTGTGATCTCAGATTTTGGATTTGTTTTCGTTCATCCTCCCGTGTCACTATTTGGGTATTCCACTGGTATTTATTGTCTCCCTTTATTATTGCAATTACTGTATTTTTAGCCACATCGCCTTTATTTAGATATCATACTCTGTTGTTTCCATACTTATACTTGTTCAGATTATATAGTCCAGTAGGTATCTTGGTTGTTCCTCATCACTACTCCACTGAGGTTAGTCTTGATACTTGCTGGGTACCGCTGTAGTGTACTCATACTACACTTTTGCACATTTTTTGTGCAGATACATGTATTGCGTAGTCGATTGATCATTAGCTAGCAATGCTGATTGCTATTATGGAGACTTAAGGTAAACCTGTTGCAGCATTCGGAGGCTTCGAAGTCACCGTCCTATTTTTGTCATACACTGCCTATACGTATTTCTGAACAGTTTTAGTTAGAAGTTATAGTAAACTCTGTAGAGCTTATGACTTGTACTGCCAGTTTTGGGAAATTGTAAATTGTATAGAGAGTTCATTTCAGAAATTATTAGATGTTATTTTATTATGGTTATTATTATTACGTAAATGTTAGGCTTACCTAGTCCTTAATACTAGGTTCCATCACGATACCTAACAAAGGGGAAATTGGGTCGTGACAAGTTAGTATCAGAGCTCTAGGTTCATAGGTTCGACGAGTTATAAGCGCGTTTAGTAGAATCTTGCGGATTGGTACGGAGATGTCTGTACTTCTCTTCGAGAGGCTACAGAACTATTAGGACAATTTCACTTCCTTCGTTCCTATCGTGTGAGTTCATTGATCTCAAAGTCTGAACTTTTATCATTACGTTCTCTCACAGATGGTGAGGACATGAGATGCAAATCCTGATGACATTACCCCCGGAGTAGATGTCGTGTCTAGAGATAGAGGCCGACAAGGAGCACATGTCGCAGCTAGGGAACCCACCAGATCAGCAGTTGAGGAGCCGCTAGTAGTTCCAGTTGGGGGGTAGGTACCGGAGACGTCTGCAATTACCCCCGGACTTCAGGAGACCTTAGCACAGTTCCTGAGTATGTTTGGTACATTGACATAGGCGGATTTGATTACGGGTGCACCAACTACTTCACAGACTGGGGGAGGAGCTTAGAATCTCTCCGCCTACACTCCAGAGCAGGGAGTTCATGTTGGTCAGGTTCCAGGTGTCATGGCGACCCAACCTGTGGTTCCAGTTCAACCCGTGGTTAGGGCAGCAACATCTGAGGAAGAACAACTTTGGCTTGAGAGGTACAAGAAGTACCACCCTCCTACCTTCAGTGGATTTGCAACTGATGATTGTCACACCTCCTTTTTCACCCGGTAAGGGTAATAAGGGAGTTTTTCCACTTTAAGTGACAATATTCGATTTTTGGGATTTATTTTATTCAGAGTCGCCACCCGAATTTTTTACGGTATTCCGGGTCACCATTTATTTATTAAAAATCCCAAATTGAGGAATTTTGACTCTGTTTAAATTGTCTGCTAACCAGAAATCCGGGTAAGGAATTCTGTTAACCCGGGAAAAGGTGTTAGGCATTCCTGAGTTCCGTGGTTCTAGCACGGTCGCTTAATGATTAAACTTGGCCTAAATTGTTTAATTACTGCTTTTATGCCTATGTGCATTTTTTATAATTTTTTACCGCTTTTATTATTCTTTTGTATTCAAAGAGTAATTTTGAGACGGGTCACGTGTGCGTAAAACCTGAGATTTGAGATGTATCAAAAATCATGTCACGCGGACGTGTACATAATTCTTGAAGTCAATTAAAGAAGTAACTAAAGTTGCGCAAGCGAATATTTTGTTTTGGTTGTCAAAATAAACCGAAATCACGTCACGCGAGCGTGTACGTAATTCCGATAATTCTAGAAATCCGTTCCTAAAGGTTTCTCTACGAGTGTTCATTTTAGTCTTTATTTGTGTTACGTAAACGTATACACAATTTTAAGTTAGTTACTAGAAGAGTTATTCAAAGTCACGCGAATGTATACTTTGATTATTAAAATTCTAGGTGTAGTACCTTAAATTTATTTGAAACCCGACGCTTAAATTATGTTACGCGTACGAGTACACAATCACGATGATAGATTACGTCGCTTTTATAGCATTTTCTACAAACATTCATTTTTAAATCGTACTTGTGTCACGCGAACGTGTACACAAATAACAGTTAAACCAAGCCCAGACTCTTTTGCACATCTAATAATTATGGACCCCATTTATTCCATTTAGCTAATAGTCCACTTGCCTTTTAATTAGTGAAAAATATCCAAATGATTAAGCAACAGATTATCTATACAAATTAAACAGCTAAAATCAAAATACTAAGCTACTAAACCAATTCCATCTGACAGTCAAACATTAAGGAACTTCAAATTATTCACAGAAAACCAAACAGATGGTTATTTCATCCGAACATCAAGGAAAATCGAACAAGCAACAGGAATTTATCAAAACAAAACAGAGAAGCTCAGAAATGGACCTTTAATAGAGAATAAATCAGACGAAACAGAGCGCCTATGACCGGAGCATCGATCGGCAACCTCAAATACGCGACGGACATGACAGGAAATTAGTGACGGCGACCTCGAACTCGACGGAAATATGCACGGAAAGGGGTTGTTTGGAGATGCATATTGGACGAGCTTTAATGGAGTTCGAGCGACATTTTGCGACTGATTCATGTTGCAACTCAGCTGGTGTTTGAGGCTCTTTCATTGCAGTTTTTGGGTGGAAAAATGAAGTTGTGTTCGGGTCATTTTTGGGCTGGGTTTGAGCTCGTTTTTTCAATGGGCGTTTTGAGAGGTGAAGAAGATGGGGTCGCGGCTGGATGTTGGAGAAAGAAAGAGAGAAGCCATCGATGGTCTGGTGGTGTTGAGATCGGCGGCATGGTGGTGTCGTGAAGTTGTGGAAGGAGGTGACGGCCGGCGGCTGCCCTTGTGTGAGAAGGAGGTGTGTCTCAGCGGCTAGCTCTAAAGTTCAGAGAGACCTGTGTAGGATCAACTTGGTTTCTTTTTGTTGTTTGAAGAAATAGCCTGATGTCCCCTTGAGAGAAGGAAAGAGGCGTGTATTTTTAGAGGAGGGGGCTAGGTGCCGTTCTTGTCGTCTTTAGGGTTTTTGGGTGTCTCTCAAGGTGAGTCTTGATTTAGGAATTAGGTCTTAATTATATAGAGGAGGGGATTAGGGTTGTAATGTGGGGAATTTGGTTAGGCCTGGGATTTTGGGCCCTGAAATTAGGCCAATTTAAAACAAGGGCAAATTTTATCCTTCAAAAATAGTCATCTTACTACTAATTAAATTTCGTTTATCAAAACGACCTAATTAACATTTTAACTAATTAAATAAACTAATTGATTAAGCTAATGTATATTTTTTGTGACTTTTATATATTAATCTATCAATTAAAGGGTAATTAATTTCTAAAAATGCGAATTAAACCTAAGATGACATGAGATGAAAAATGTGATAATTTTTATGATTTTTCTGTAATTTTGAAGTATTAAACATGCACGACATGCAACTAAATAAATAAAAGTCCTAAAATTCATTAAAAATTATTTTTTGATTATTTTTAGGAGTAATTTTCATGCGGGGCAAAAATTGGATATTCACAATGATGCCCAGGGTTTCCTAGAGGAGTGACGCCACATTCTTCGTACTATGGGTATTGTGGAGATGAGTGGGGTTGATTTTACATTTCAGCTCTGGGGAGTGACTTATCAATGGTGGCGGGCGTATGAGTTGGGTAGTCGGACCGAGTCAGCTTCACTCACATAGGTTCAGTTTTCAGAGATGTTCCTGAAGGAGTTTGGACCTCCTAGATACCTCGCTGTGACACATCTGCCCAGAGTTTAGGACAATCTCTCACCATGTGGCTGGTACCTCCACACTCAAAGCACCCTATCTTCTGACGTGGATGTGGAAACTGTGCAGTACGAGTACCTTGAGACCCATGGGCACTTGAAAAACCATGCGAAGCCTGAAGTGCAAATTGAACTGAATGACCCACAAAACCCCTACCATGTCGTACCCTACCTCCAAAATACGGACCAATAGATCTCTCCGGCCTACGAGTCCTCCTCGCCTCCTCGTCCTCTCTCTCCTAGACTCACCTGTCCTCTCTCTCATAACCCCGCATGTCATCTCTCTCCTGATCCCACATGCCCTCAACTCGGCGAGCGATCCCTACCATCTGCTGAAATGAAATATCCGATTCTAATTCCCGAGCCATGCTGAACCGAATATCATGCCTTAGCCCCTTATTTATCATGGATATAAACCCCAAAATCATGAGAGATTTATCGATGTGCATAAATTCCAGCGATTCCGGGAGGAAAAATCAGTCACCACAAGCCTTTTTCCGGCAACCTTTTCAAGGTTGTTTGCGTCTGCGTCGTTTCTGTCAGTGTTGTGCAAAATCCAACCATACCATAAGATTCATCACTGTCCCGCGACCAAACCTCAGTAAAAATCTCTGGCAGCAGCAGCCTCACGCGCCACCAGAAGCTCACACGCGGGCGCGTACAGCACCTTTCGGCCATTTTTTGGTGCCGACTCTTCGGGACAGCTTGTTCCCCTTACAAATTCGATCATACCCATCCAACTTAAATCAAATTCCGACCACTTTTATATTTTTTGGTGTGAATAGTGATTTTTTCTACGTGAACAATAATTTTCAGAAAAAAATCTACTTTTTCCCGGTGCAACATTATAATGGCATTCGTATATGAAGACTCAACTCACAATCCATTGGATCCAATGCATTGAATCCAATCCAGATGGTTTCTTTACCAGATTATATTGAGTTCCTTCAGTACAAAGCACGTAACATACATCTTCAGGATTACCTCCGTTGTTCCAACAGATAGTAGCATGACTTGTATCTCCCAATATTTAACTTCTGAGTCTTGGGTCATTTATTCAAGTTCATATGATCATATTTCTGGTAACAAATCTCTTTTCACTAGTATCCTATTCTCAATCTCTTCCAACAGTCACAATGGCTAATCTGTCTCAAACCATGGCAACTGCATTAGGTCAAGCAAGTCCACTTTGTTCCTTACCTTTAGACCCAGTTCTTTATGTTCCCGGTAGTCCTTTTAATCTCATAGTCGTTAGTCGCTTAGTCAAATCACTTAAATCTGCTGTTTTATTTCTTGATAACCTTGTTTTTATACAGTAACGCAGTACAGGGCGAATCACTAGTACCAGACGTGAATCAGATGGACTTTATTACCTTATCCTTGAAAAATCACATGGACTCGCATCTTGTCTTTCTTCAATAACTTGTCCCGTTACTGATTCACCAGATTTATTACATAAACGGTTGGGACATTCCAGTTTGTCAAAACTTCATAAAATGGTACCTCGCTTATCTCACTTGTCCACTCTATAGTGTGAGTCATGTCAGCTCGGTAAGAATACCCGCTCCCATTTCCTGCGGCGTCTTGATAATCGAGAAGAGTCACCTTTACATTAGTCCATTCAGATGTTTGAGGTCCTAGTCGGGTCAGTTCTACCTTGGGTTCCGCTACTTTGTCAGTTTCATTGATGATTATTCCAGGTGCACTTGGATATTTTTGATAAAAAATTGATCCGACTTGTTTTCTATTTTCCATACTTTCCACACTGAAATTCAAAATCAATTTGGGGTTTATATCCACACATTTCGTAGTGATAATGCCCTAGAGTATTTGTCTTTCCCATTTCAGCAGTTTATGAACTCCCATGTGATTATTCATCAAATATCTTGTCCGTACACATCCCAACAAAATAGGGTAGCTAAAAGAAAGAATAGACATCTTATTGAAATTGCTCGTACCCTACTCATACAATTTCATGTTCCGCTGCATTTTTGGGGGGATGCAGTTCTTACATCTTGCTGTCTTATTAATCGGATGCCATCTTCACCTATCCAGAATCAATTTCCATTCTCTGTCCTGTTTCCCCACTTACCTTTGTTCTCTCTTCCAACCCGTGTCTTTGGGAGTACGTGTTTTGTTCATGACCTTACTCCAGGAAAATATATGTTAGCTCCTCGTGCTCTTAAGTTCATATTTATGGGTTACACGAGAACGCAAAAGGGATATAGATGTTATTCTCCTGACCTCCAACAATTTCTTATGTCTTCTGATGTTACCTTCTTTGAAACCTAATCATACTTCACAGGTCCAATTAATCACTTAGATATTTCTGAGGTGCTACCAGTTCCGTCATTTGGAGATCCAATCACTATTCCCCATTCATCTTACTCCATAGCTCCAGTTGCAGCTCCACCACCTACAGATCCAATTGCAGTTCCACCAACTATAGCTCCAGTGCCATCTCCGAGTCCAATGCTACCACCGAGTCCAGTGCCACCACCTAGTCCAATTCCACCAACTATAGCTCCAGTGCCACCACCTAGTCCAGTTCAACCTTCTACAACTCTATCACTCTTGACTTATCATCATCATCCGTATACAGCATCAGGCCCAGCTGATTCACGTCTTGCACCTGACCCTGCTAATACTACAGACTTGTCTCCTCTTTATCAATCGATTACACTATGAAAAGGTATACGATCCACACTTAATCCTAATCCTCATTATGTTGGTTTAAGTTACCATCGTCTGTCATCATCCCATTGTGCATTTGTGTCATCTTTGTCCTCTGTTTCCATTCCTAAGCCTACAGCGGAAGCATTGTCTCATCCCGGGTGGCGACAGGCTATGACTGACGAGATGTCTGCTTTACATATGAGTGGTACTTGGGAGATTGTTCCTCTTCTTTCGGGTAAATCGACTGTTGGTTGTCGTTGGGTGTATGCAGTCAAAGTTGGTCCAGATGGCCAGGTCGATCGACTTAAGGCTCGTCTTGTTGCCAAAGGGTATACTCAGATATTTGGACTCAATTACAGTGATACTTTCTCTCCCGTGTCTAAAATAACATCGGTCCGCCTTTTTTCTATCCATGGATGTTGTTCGCCATTGTCCTCTCTATCAGTTGGACATTAAGAATGCTTTTCTTCACGGTGACCTTGAGGATGGGGTTTTTATGGAGCAACCACCTGGTTTTGTTGCTCAGGGGGGAGTCTAGGGGCCTTGTATGTCGGTTGCGCCGGTCCCTCTATGGTCTAAAGCAGTCTCCTCGAGCCTGGTTTGGTAAGTTCAACACTGTTATTTAGGAGTTTGGCATGACTCGTAGTGTAGCTGATCACTCTGTATTTTATCGACATTCTACTTCAAATCTCTGTATTTATCTGGTCGTTTATGTTGATGATATTGTTATTACCGGCAATGATCAAGATGGTATTAGTAAGTTGAAGCAACATCTATTTCAACACTTTCAGACTAAGGATCTGAGCAGATTAAAGTATTTTCTGGGTATTGAGGTCGCTTTATCTAGCTCAGGTATTGTGATCTCACAACGGAAGTATGCCTTAGATATTCTTGAGGAGACAGGAATGACAGGTTGTAGACCTGTTGTCACTATGATGGATCCGAATTCTAAACTTCTGCCAGGACAGGGGGAGCCTCTTAGCGATCCTGTAAGATATATGTTGTTGGTTGGTAAATTAAATTACTTCACAATGACTAGACCTGGCTTTTCCTTTCCTATGAGTGTTGTGAGTCAATTTATGGATTCTCCCTGTGATAGTCAATGGGATGCAGTTGTCCGCATTCTTCGGTATATAAAATCATCTCCAAATAAAGGCTTATTATTTGAGGATCGAGGCCATGAGCAGATCGTTGGGTACTCATATGCTGATTGGGCAGGATCACCTTTTGACAGATGTTCTACGTATGGATATTGTGTCTTAGTAGGAGAAAATTTGGTGATTGGGAAGAGCAAGAAACAGAATGTGGTTGCTCGGTCTAGTGCAAAAGCAGAATATCGAGCAATGACTATGGCAACATGTGAGCTAATTTGGATCAAACAATTGCTCAAGGAGTTGAAATTTGGTGAGATTAGTCATATGGGACTTATGTGTGATAATCAAGTTGCTCTTCATATTGCGTCAAATCTCGTGTTCCATGAGAGACTAAACACATTGAGATTGACTGTCACTTTGTTAGAGAAAAGATACTCTCGGGAGATATTGCTACAAAGTTTGTAAAGTCGAATGATCAACTTGCAGATATTTTCACCAAGTCCCTCACTGGTCCTCGTATTAACTACATCTATAACAAGCTCGGTACATATGATTTATATGCACCAGCTTGAGGGGGGGTGTTAGAATAGTTATGTGAATGTATGTAATTAGTCCTAGTCCCTTGTGTAATAGGAGTGGGTTATGTGTTATGTATACATATAAATAGGGCTTATTGTAACATAGAATATTAATCAATAATATTTTCTCCCATTCTTTCTCACAGTTACAGAGGGGCGCCATTCGTATTTTGTTTCGGTTCTGTTTATCGGGGTGAGTTCCCTTATTTGTTGTTTCATTTATGGGTGAGTTTCATGATTTACACTCTGTTTACGCGTTTGCCCCTGTTGGGAGGTTCTATGAGTGGTAGCCCGTATCTATCATTGTTTTTAACCATCATTGAGAGTGGAAAGATTAGAAGTGAGTTCATGTTGTTCATTATGGTAGGTTTTGGTGTGATTCCTGGGTATTCTTGGTTACGGTTTGTGATTTGGTACACTGCCGGGGTGAGAGTTCAGTAAGTGTTGTGATTTTATTAGTATGACGTATATTTGACCTGTGATTTAGGGTTGAGGGTGAGACCCTCGCGATTTCATGAGATTTGATATGTTTGAGCCGGGTTGTGTGCCGCTGTGGAGAGTTAAACCAGGATGAGATCCTTATTTTTTTTCATGTACTTGATTTTCCTATTTAAAATTGATTTGTAGTATGGTACTGATAGAGAGTTGTACCTGTCGGGCTTGTTTGATATTTCTCTTATGTGTTTCTCTTTATCTATTCAGTCATTTTCGTTCTGTGCTTCTTGAGTTTTAGCTTACAGGGTGTGTTCCCGGTGGTGTTAGTTGTGACTTGTTGATTCGGGTGCATAGTTGTGAGAGTCTTCTTGGTTCTTGCATCATCGTCAGTGTTATGGAGATTTGAAACGGGTTCCTATCGAATATGAGGCTAATTGTCGGTGTTATTTTGCTTACGGGCAGCTATTGTGATCAGAAGTATTATTATGGGCCTATGTGTGGTGTGTTATGTTGTTTGTTTGTACCTTGTGAGGGTAGGCATGAGTTGTTAGAGCTGGTTGAGACTGATACTGGATATGGATTTAGAATCCGGTCTTTTGGAAATGAATGGAAGGTCAGAATTTTGACTCTAAGGCTTATAGGTGTTGGTAGAAAGGCTAAATTATAGTTGGGACGGTGTTGTAATTTTTTTGTGGATTGGGGTGACGTGAGATCACCCGCGGGTATATTTGTGAGGTGTGCATTCAGTGGTTTGAAGACTTCGAGGCGATTCTTGTCACGTTCGAGGACAAACGTTTATTTTAAGAGGGGGAGGATGTAACGACTCGGCCGGTTGTTTTGAGAATTTAAGTCCCGCTCGGTGGCATTTGATCTTGAGTAGATTTGTAGGGTGATTTTGGACTTAAGCTTGCGTCCGGATTTGATTTTGGAGGTCCGTAGGGTGATTTGAAGCATTTCGGCAAAAGCTGAAGTTTGGAAAGTGGAGTGGTTTGACCAATAGTTTACTTTTGTGATATCGGGGTTGAAATGCATTCCGAGAGTTGGAATAATTCTGTTATGTTATTTGGGACTTGTCTGCAAACTTTGACGTCATTCCGGGTTGGTTTGATAGGTTTCAACACGAGTTTTAAAAGTTAGAAGAATTGGAAGTTCATAAGTTTGATTTAAGGTGAGATTCGTAGTTTCGTCATTGTTTGATGTGATTCAAGCCCCGAGCGAGCCCGTTTTAGGTTATAAAACTTGCTGGTATGCTTGGACGGGGTCCTGAGGGCCCCGGGCATGTTCTGGTCGAGTTTTGGATGTTTTACATAGTTTTGCGTTGGTCTATTTCTGGTGTTTCGCACCTGCGAAACTTTGGAGTGCAGGTGTGGCTCCGCTTCTGCGTGAGTCTGGCCACTTTTGCGGTCCATCGATCACTGCGAAGAATCTCGCTTCTGCGCCTTCCCCTTTTGATTATGCGGTGCTGCTAGTGTGACTGTAAATCCGCAGATGCGGTTCCATGCATGTTAGCTCAGTTCACATATGCAGACTCTTTCTCGCAAATGTGGTTCCGCAGATGTAGTTGCTTGTCCGGAGATGCGGAAGTCCTGGCAGAAACATTTAAGTCGAGGGTTTGGCCATTTTCTTCATATTTTGAGTTTTAGAATTCGGTTTTGGGAGCTTCTTTTTGCGTTTTTCAAGAAAATCGATTGGGTAAGTGTTCTTCGCCTAGAATTTAATATATTCAATGATTTTATCTTCACTTTTATCATTTAATTTTTGTTTTGAGTTGAGGAAATGTTGTTTTTTGAAGAAAAGTTTCAAAATGAAAAATCACGATTTGAGGGACGAAATGGTATTAGAATTTGATAATTTTAGTATGTTTGAACTCGTATCGGAATGGGTGTTCGGGTTTTGTGAAATTTATCGGGTTCTGAGGTGCGGGCCCGGGGGTCGACTTTTGGGATCGATTTCTTGATTTTTATAAAGACTGAGACTTTATGATCGAGAATAGTTTCTTATAAGTTTTATTTGTGCTTCGAAGTTACTTTGGTTAGATTTGAGCCTTCTGGAGGTCTTTTCACCCGAGAAGTTCATTTTTTAGTACCGATTTATCTTCTTTTAGGTAAGTATCTTGTCTAAGCTTTTTTGGGTGAACTACCCCTTAGGATTTGAGTCTTCTATGTTGATTGTAGTCCATGTATGCGAGGTGACGAGTACGTGTTCGTACTTATTTTTGGAAAATTGGCTTTTTGAGTTACTAGGTCCTTGCATTCATTGAATTTGCAAATGTTCTTGTTGTTATTACGTTTCTTAATTACTAGTTTCACCTTTACATGCTTAATTAATATCAATTGATTCATGATCCACTCTTACTATTATTTGATCCTTATGTGCCTTAATTGAGACTATTATTTCTCCCACTGCCATGTTATCTTTTCCCTAACTGCTTATCTTTAATAGAAGTTGTAGTTATCCTTTTTGTAAATGTTTCTCCCTTAACTGAGATTATGGTGACCTTCTCCCTGCCTACCTTGATTTGAATTGGATGTATCACTCCTGTAATTGTCCAACTTCAAAGAAGTTTAGAAATTCTATGCCTTAGTAGACTTGCCCTTATTTGGAATTATTTGACTCGTGTTAGTTTCTTGGTTGTTGAACCGTACATTGCGGGACTATTGTTACATGTTATTTTCTTCCTTGTTGAGTTTTTCTTATTATGCCTAGTATTTCCTTATTGTTATTATTTCCTTGTGAACTAGATCTATCTTTTCTTGTGATCGAAGGTTCTTGAGTTGATTTACTTATTGTACTTTCTATTATTGTCATTGTTGGTGTTGTACTTATTGTGGTGATGCACGAGGTTTCTGCTGTGCGGTTGTGGTTATTGTGATGCATGAGGTTTCTGCCTGTGCGGTTGTTGATATGGGGATTGCATGAGGTTTTTGCCGTGTTGTGGTTACTATTGATATTGCACATGCGGCGTGCCAAATTGGTATATATATATATATATATATATATATATATATATATGTATATGTATGTATGGGTTGCGCATGTGGTGAGATAAGGTGAGAACATGATTATGCATGTGTGGCGAGACAAGGCGGACATTTGCTTTACTATTGCACACGTGGCGAGATAAGGTGGGTCGTGTCAGGGATTGATTTGTGATGACTTGTGTTGGCCTAGGGGCATTGTTTTTTTTGATAGTGTGTAGTGGTACACTTATCTGTGTGAGCTTATTCTTGTGAAAGTTATGAGAAAATATTCTACGTGCTGTCCGTCCTTTACTTATGTTTACTAGCTGGTTTGAACTATGTTAGGACACTTGCACAAGCATACACGTAGTTAAGCACTCTCATCGGATTAAGGGGATTCCTTGTTATTGTTGAGTATGGATACCCTTTTTGTACTTGCCTTCTATGTGAGAGTGGTCCTATTTGGCACGTGAGTCGTCAGTGCAATTATGGCATGAAATTAGGGCACAAGATTGTCAAATATTAGGGTTCATATATTGGGACCCGTGGGTGTGAATAGTCTGAGGTTTGGTACCTTGTGGAGTTTTATTGCCTAAAACCTAATGTGAAAATGGTCGTTGTTGTCGAGTTATTACTTGTCTTAGATGTATCTGTGATCTCGATTGGATTTGTTTTCGTTCATCCTCCTATGTCACTATTTGAGTATTCCGCTGGTATTTATTTCTTCTTTTATTATTGCAATTACTGTATTGTTAGCCACATCACGTAGTCTTTATGTAGATATCATACTTTGTTACTTGTTCAGGTTATATAGTCCAGTAGGTGTCTTGACTGTTCCTCGTCACTACTCCACTGAGGTTAGTCTTGATACTTGCTGGGTACCACTATGATGTACTCATACTACACTTCTGCATATTTTTGTGCAGATCCAGGTATTGCATTGCCGGTTGATCATTAGTTAGCAGAGCGAATTGCTGTCGTGGAGACTCAAGGTAAACCTGTTGCAGCGTTCGCATGCTTCGGAGTCACCGTCCTATTTTGTTCATACACTGTCTGTACTTATTTCTGAACAATTGTATTTAAAAGTTGTAGTAACTTCTGTAGAGCTTATGACTTGTACTGCTGGTTTTGGAAAATTGTAAACTGTATAGAGAGTTCATTTCAGAAATTATTAAATGTTATTTTATTATTATTATTGTTATTCTATAAATGTTAGACTTAACTAGTCCTTAAGATTATGTGTCATCCCGATACTTAACGGAAGGGAAATTGGGTCAGTAATAATCCAACCGTTAGACAGTAAAGAAGAAACAAGCAACGCCAAATTGGTAGTCCATGAAGCGGGGTTATGTTTCAAGAGTTACTTACTTTGCCGTCATTTATTCTCATGTCATTCCATTGGTTTATTAGCAATCTAAAGGCTATCATAGTTCACGTAAGTTTCCCATAGTTTTATCCTCTTCACGTACAATATTAATCGTTGTCCACTGTCGAATTCTCCACGATGCTGCGAAAGCAAACAAGTTATTTATTTTTTAGATTTTCTTGCATATACATACACTAGGATTGTTCACAAATTTTACACTCAATTTTGTATTCACGTCAACTTAAACCTGTGGTAAAAATATGTTGACACTTTCTTCTTTAGCTATATAACTTTCTAACGTATCCCGAGCTTTTTCTTGTAAAACAAGATTACATGGCAACTCTAATGAAATATCAAGAAGATTTGCAGTAAATTTTTTGCAATATAAATAGCCCTAGAATATGGATGTCCGATGAAAGATATTGTCATCTAATTTATAACTATGCTATTATCTGCTTCTTTCTCTTACATTCAAGATTCTACATATATTTGAGAAAGATGAAATCACACATATATTTATCTGGAATTTTGTGAATTCATATTCTACCACTTCTTACTTTGCATTCCTCAAGTTACATTAATGTAAATAATATTAAATATTTGTACTGAATTTATTATTGTTATATATCTGGATCATTTCAGAAGAGTAGAGGGACAAAGCAACACTGAAGTCCATTATTTTAATAAATATATTAATCCCTTCTCTCTTTTCTTTACTAATTAATTAAGTCTCATATTTAAATTATTTTCACATCTTATAAGTATTTATTTGTTGAATTTGTGTTTATATTATCTAAGTCCCAGATAGTTAAGTGGGGGAGAGCAAGGAGAGTTACTTGTCGTGATAAGCTTAATGTGAAGATAATATCAAGCTATAAGAATTTATTAAAATATAAAAAATTAAATAATTTTGGATAGTACATGGGGTATATGGATCTTTTTCCGCAACTCTAACTTATTCGATTACCTAATTTTCATGACCGGACAAAAAAAGAAACTCATTATGCAATTCAATCTTTATTGTTGTTGTTGTATGTAATTCAATCTTTCGTATCTACATACGAGATTTGGACTAACACTTAGATGTGTAATTAAATACTACTTATAGATATAGATTATGAGGCTGAAAATTTTGTGAGTGACATGTACATTAAAATAAATGGCAAGACTTAAATAATTCAAAAAAAAAGATCATCAATTTTGAAAAGACAATTGTGCTAAAGTGCAATTGATAATTCTACGTGGTTGAATGACACAAAGATGATAAAGTAGATCAAAGAATGGTGTTTCCCATATTGTCTATTGGAGCAATTAGATTTAAAAGGAAAATATACCAAAATTTAATTGATAGTATAATTGCTAGAAAATAAAGTTAGAGTTGTCGAAGAGTATGTCTTTTGACTTATTCTTAAAAGATCTAAGGTTACGTGAGAATGCTAGCTGGTCTATTCAAATTGTAATAAATAACTAAAACTATGTTATATGAATATGCGCTTACAATTTTTAGCATTATATATTTTGTAGAAATGAAATCTATGCACGTGCAGAGAAACTAGTATATCAAAAAGTATGGAATTATAATTTTTACACGCTATTTCATTTATACTACAATTAAAATTGATACTATAAAGAGGAAAAAATAAGGAGATTCTCTATATTGGTGATGAAAAATTAAATGCAGATTAAAGCGCAATAGTTGCTTACCTAAAAATGATCCAACACAATTTGCTATATATTATGCTATATATAATATTAGGCCATAGAATTGTATGAACAACAATACGTACATCATATACATGTTACTAGTAAAATGATATAGTTGAATTTGTAATAAAATTTATACACATGTGAATTAAATTGATCCGATAAAATAAATTAACAAAATGCAACCAGAGTGAATAAGGGCAATTGAAGAAGAGACAAGCCTGAGCTTCGAAATGTTATCACCGGGATTAGTAACAACTAGAAAATTTTGAACACACTAGTATAAATGTAACGACCTGGTCGATCATTTTGTGTATTATAGCCTCGTTCCCCTGCTTATTGCTTATTCTATGTTCACTTGTGGTTACGTGACTTTCTGGGGTGGTTGGTTTGGTTCAAGAGATATTTCGAAGTGAATTGGGACACTTAGTCCCGAGGTTGGAAGCTTAAGAGAGTTGACCGAATGTTGATTTTGATGTAAACAACTCCGGAATAGAGTTTTGATGGTTCCGATAGCTTTGTATGGTAATTTTGGACTTAGGCTTAAGTCCGAATTTGGCTTTGGAGGTCCCTAAGTCATTTTGGCTTGAATAGGCAAAAGATGAAAGTTGAAGGTTTGGGAGGTTGATAAGTTTGATCGAGAGTTTAATTTATTAATACCGGGCTCGAATTTAGATTCCGAGAGTTAGAGTCGGTCTGTTGGGTCATTTTTAACTTGTGTACCAAATTTGAAGTCAACGGAGTTGGTTTGGTATGATTCGACATTAGTGTTAGAAGTCGGAAGTTCATTAGCTTATTAGACTTGAATTGGAGTGGGATCCATAATTTTGATGTTCTTTGATGTGATTTGTGGCATTGACTAAGGTTGTATCATGTTTTAGGACTTGTTGGTATATTTGGATGGGGTCTCGGGGGCCTCAGGTGTGATTCAGATCAAGTTCGGCTTCATTTCAGATTTTGTGGGCTGTTGATTTTTCTGTATCTGGTTACCTTATAAGCGTTCGCGAGGGAAGGGTCGCGATCGCGATCGCAAAGAGTATTTGGGTGACTAGTGGAAATTGTGCTTCGCGTTCGCGAGACTAGGGGCGAGTTCGCGAAGGTTCAGGTTGGTTGTTATTGCGAACACGTGATGAATGTCGCGTACGCGTGGAAGGAGATAAAGCATAGGGGTGGCAGGCGTTTACTCTACGCGGTCGCGAGGTATGGACCGCGGTTGCGAAGGCTCAAGGCATTTGGTCATCGTGTTCGCGATTGAACACGCGTTCACATAAGATGTTTCTTCAACTGGAAATTTTTGTGATTCGCAAACGCGAGGCATTTTCTGCGTTTACAAAGAAGGCACTTGGGCAGAATGTTTAAAACCCTAAATCAAGAGTTAAAGTATTATTTCACATTTTGAGTTGTAGAGCTCGATTTCGGGCAATTTTGGAGGGGATTTTCGTGTCTTGGATCGGGACAAGTGTTTTTGACTCGTATTTGTTGTTATATCATGATTCCATCTTTGTTTTAGCATTTAATTAGTGAATTAAAGTGCAAAAACAAGAGGTTTTGTGGAAACTTTTTAAAAATAAAAACTGGAGGTTTGAAGGTCGATTTGAGGTCGAAATTAGATGATTTTGGTATGGTTGGACTCGTAATTCAATGGGTTTTTTGTTGGGTTTCAAGTTGTGGGCCCAGGATTGACTTTTTGGGTTGACTTTTTAATTTTGGTTAAGGATATTAGCTTTATCTTTTAAAATCACTTTCTATAGCTTTTATTGATAATATTAGGTTATTTTGGCTAGACTTGAGCCTTGCGTAGGTTGATACGTGCGGGAAGGGCTTGTTAGCGGAGTGATTTGATTTGCTAGAGATAAGTATCTTATCTAAACTTGGTTGAGGTATTAGTTGCGTGAATTACTTGTGATAGCCACGTTCTATGGGTGGTGCACATGTGTGGGTATGAGCCCATATGCGTGCACCAGGGTTCTATTTCCATACTCGGAGTAATGCTTAGGCTATGTCATTCTTTGTAATGATTTCTAAGCTTCATATTGAGATGTTTCTCCTATTTGTACCCCTCTGTGAGTTATTTGTACCATATTTGAGATTTCGTTGTTCCGTATGGACCTGATAAACTACTAATTCTTGATGGAAATTATTTGTTCTAGCTGTGATGGCACGCATTGCACATGCCAACACTATATATCATGTTATTTATACTAGTCCATGAGTATGAATATTGATAATCATTGATCATGTACATATCTTTCCATATATTTTCCTTCTCTGTGTTATATGAGCTGGACTGCTAGCCTGTGACCACGCTGGGCGAAATGTGATTATTTATATGTGAGTTATCTGGCAACACATGAGTTGTCCGTACGGATCCAATTATTGATATTTAAGCATGTGAGGTGTCTGTGCGGGTGATTCTATTAGCACGTGAGTTGTTCGTGCAACACATGAGTTGTTCGTGTAGCGTGTGGATATGGATCCATCCTCCTAGGTTTACTCTCTTATGTTTCTCTCTTGATGGTGTATGGGCGTTTATTGAGGAAAAACTAATCAATGATTTGGTACGAATAAGGAAAGGTTGAGGAAAGTCTGGCCAGTGTTATCTTGGAATTGCATTTCATCTTTACTTGCAATTTCATAGTTTATATTCTAATTATCTGCATATCATCTTATATGTTGTACCCATGATTGAGTAGAGATTTGAGTAAATGTATACCCACACAGATAGTCCTCTTAGTATCTTATACATGTTCACATTACTGTTCTGTGCTTGTTGGTTTCCATGAAAATGTACAGGTTATAACGTGTATTATTTATAATTCTTGTTTCTTTTACCTCATGGGGGTTAGTTATGATACTTATTGAGTACATTGGGTCGTTATACTCATACTATACTTTGTACTTAATTGTGTAGATCCAGGTGTGGGGACCAGTTATCAGCAATGGGCTTGCTTTTGGGGATATCTTCGAGAGGCAAGGTAGAGCTGCATCCTTGTTTGCAGTTTTGACTTGCCTTTTCCTTAGATATTAGTGTTACAGTTCAGACAATGTCATTATTATTCAGTTTCAGACTTGAATTATGATTCAGTTTTAGACTTGTATTCTGTTGTAGAGCTCATGACTCTGTATTTACCGGTTTCTGCGGGATTTACCTTGTATTACCAGTATTTGATTGTATTGAGATATACCGACTTATGCTATTTCGATAAGTTCCATTGTTCTATTTTCGTTATTGTTATGTTTCATCTTGACTAGCAGGTGTGTTAGGTTCCATCATGACGGGTTGGAAGTTTGGATCGTGACAAGTTGGTATTAGAGCCCTAGGTCCATAGGTATTATGAGTCATGAACAAGTTTAGTAAAGTCTTGGGGATCGGTATGGAGACGTCTATACTTATCTTCGAGAGGCTACCGAACTGTTAGGAAACTTTACTTTCTTGTATTCTTGTCATGCGAATTTATTATTTTTCAAATTAGAAATTGACTCTTCTATTCTCTCATAGATGGTGAGGACACGTGCGATCGGATCAGGCAGATGACCACCATTACCACCAGCTAAGGCCATGGTAGAGGTCGAGGTGTGGCTCGTACTACAACCAGAGCAGCACATGTGGAGCCATAAGTTGCTCCAGCTCAGAAGCAAGTACCGGATGTGATTGAGGCGGTGGGGCCAGCTCAGTCACCAGAAGTGCCGATTGATTCCTACCCTTCAGGAGGACTTGCCCAGATTTTGACTGTGTGCACGAGTCTGGCCTAGGCAGTCTCAGTTCCAGCTGCACCAGCCATTTCACAGTCCGGGGGAGGTTCTCAGACTTATGTCGTCCGTACTCCAAAGCAGGTAGCTCAGGGACTCCAGACACCCGGGATACTATCAGCCCAACCGGTTGTTGCGTCCCAGGCCCAGGTTGGCCCACATATGAGTGATGAGGAGCAAAATAAACTGGAGCAGTTGGGAGGCTTAAGCCTCCAGAGTATATTGGGGCGGAGTAGGGGGATGCTTAGGATTTTATTGATTGGTGTCAGCAGATTCTTAGCACAACGGGTATTTTAGACACTAGTGGGGTTTCATTCACAACTTTTAAGCTGATCGGGAAGCTTACAGATGGTGGCAGGCTTATGAGTTAAACAGGCCAACCGATGCATCGCCACTTACTTGGCATGAGTTCTCAGTTCTTTTCTTAGAGAAGTTTGTCCCACAAACTCATAAAGAGGAGTTGTGCAGGCAGTTTATGCAGCTACGCCATGAGGGTATGGTAGTGACTCAGTATGAGATAAGGGTTTTAGAGTTAGCTCGTCACGCGGTATGGTTGGTTCCCACTGAGAGGGAGAATATTAGGAGGTTTATTGATGGACTCAACTATGGATTACAATTCATTATGGCTCGTGAGGTTGCGACGGGTGTGAGGTTTGATAAGGTGGTCGATATTTCTAGACGCTTAGAGCTGTTTTGCAAGCAGGAGCGGGAGGAGCGGGAGGCCAAGAAGCCTCATAGTTCAGGTCATTTCAGCAGTGCCTCATCTGGAGGCCAGTATTATTACAACAGAGGTCGTTCTTATAGACCTGTTAAGAGGGCTCTCCATGTTTCTCGTGGTTCTTCAGTTACCCACAATTCTTACAATGCACGCCCATCTCAGTCATCAGTTACGCGTTTCCAGCATAGAGTTCTTATCATGGTTTATATGCACAGGGTTCTTCGGGCAGCTATTCAGACTATCAGGGGAATAAACTCCGTTAGATGAGAAGCTATTTCGAATGTAAAGACTTGAGTCATGTCAAGAAGGATTGCCCTAGAATATTGGGTAGGGTTCTACAGTGGAGTTCTTAGCTTATGCTTCTAGCACCAGCAGCTACACCGCCCGCACAACCAGCTCAGGGTGGGACTTAGTCAGCTCGATGTCGCCCTAGAGGGGGAGGTCGGTCAGGTGGTGTTCAGGCACATTGCAACGCATTTCTAGCTAGATTCTTTTATCACGAGTATTGTTTCAGTATGACACAGGGATACTTCGGTATTATTTGATCTTGGTTCCACTTATTCATATGTGTCATTATTGTTTGCTTGTTGTTTGGATATGCCTCGTAGTTCTTTAGTTATGCATGTTCATGTATCTACATTGGTGGGTGGTTCTATTATTGTGGACTGTGTGTATCGATCGTGTGTGGTGACTATTAGGGGATTAGAGGCAAGAGTTGATCTTTTACTGCTTATCATGGTTGATTTTGACGTGATATTAGGCGTTGATTGGTTGTCAGCATGTCATGCTATTCTGGATTGTCGCGCTAAGACTATGATGTTGGCGATGCCGAGATTGCCTAAGGTTGAGTGGAGGGGTTCTCTGAACTATGTTCCTAGTAGAGTGATTTCATATTTGAAGGCTCAACGGATGGTTAGGAAGAGATGTCTGGCATATTTAGCCTTTGTCAGGGATGTTGGTGCTGATACTCCTACCATTGAGTCCGTTCCGGTAGTGAGAGATTTTCCAGATGTGTTTCTTGCAGACTTGTCGGTCATGCCGCCCGACAGGACAATGATTTTGGTATTGATCTGGTCTCGGACACTCAGCCCATCTCTATTTCACTGTATCGTATGACACCAGCAGAGTTGAAGGAATTAAAGGAAAAAATTCCAGGAGCTACTTGATAAGGGATTTATAATGCCTAGTATGTTGCCTTGGGATGCACTGTTTTTATTTGTGAAGAAAAAAGATGGTACTATGCGTATGTGCATTGATTATAGATAGTTGAACGAAGTTACAATTAATAACAAGTATCATTTAACATGCATTGATGACTAATTTTATCAACTTCAGGGAGTTAGAGTGTTTGCAAAGATCGATTTGAGGTCTGGGTATCACCAGTTTAAGATTAGGTATTTTGATATTCTGAAGACGGCATTCAGGACCCGCTATAGTCACTGAGTTTCTTGTGATGTTATTTGGGCGGACCAATGCCCCAACAACATTTATGCATTTGATGATCAGTGTATTCCAGCAATATCTTGATTTGTTTGTCATAGTATTTATTGATGATATCCTGGTGTGCTCCCGCAACCAGGAGGAACGTGAGCATTATTTGAGGATTGTACACAAGACGTTGAAGGAGAAGAAGCTTTATGCTAAATTCTCCAAGTGTGAGTTTCGACTTGATTCGGTGGCGTTCTTGGGGCACGTGGCGTAGAGTGAAAGGATCAAGGTAGATCCGAATAAGATTGAGGCAGTTAAGAGTTTGCCTAGATCGTCTTCAACTACTGAGATATGGGGTTTTCTTGGGTTGGCCAGATATTATTGTTGTTTTGTGGAGGGTTTCTCGTCCATTGATGCACCTTTGACTAGATAGAACTAGAAGGGTGACCCATTCAGGTGGTCGGATGAGTGTGTGTAGAGCTTTCAAAAGCTCAAGACCGCCTTGACCACAACTCCAGTTTTAGTTTTGCCTTCAACATCTGTTTTATATGCAGTTTATTGTGATGTTTCTCAGATTGGTATTCGGTGTGTCTTGATGAAGGAGGGTCGGGTGACTTCTTATGCTTCACGCAAGTTGAAGCCCCAATAGAAGAAATACCTCGTTCATGATTTAGAGTTGGCAGCCATTGTTCATGCATTGAAGATTTGAAGGCATTATCTCTACGACGTGTCTTGTGAGGTATTTATAGATCATTGGAGTCTACAACATTTGTTTAAGAAGAAGGATCTAAATTTGAGGCAGCGGAGATAGTTAAAGATGTTAAAAGATTATGATATCACCATTTTGTATCATCCCAGGTTGGCCAATATGGTCGTTGATGACTTGAGTATAAAGACGGGGAGTATGGGTAGCCTTGCATATATTCTAGTTGGTGAGAGACCGCTACCATTGGATGTTCAAACTTTGGCCAATCAGCTCGTGAGGTTAGATTTTTCGGAGCCTATCCAGGTGCTTGCTTGCGTGATTTCTCAGTATTATTTGTATGAGCGCATAAGTGAGCGTCGGTATGACGACCCTTATTTTCTTATCCTTAAGGACACGGTGAATCACGATGATTCCAAGGAGGATTCTATTGGAGATTATGGGGTGTTGAGGATGTAAGATCGGATTTGTGTGCCAGATGTAGATTGGTTCCGTGAGTTGATTCTTGAGGAGGCGCATAGTTCGCAGTATTCCATTATTCCGGGTGGTGCAAAAATGTATCGAGATTTGAGGCAACACTATTGGTGGAGAAGAATGAAGAAATATATAGTATAGTAAGTGTCTCGGTTCTTGAACTCTCAGTAGGTGGAGTATAAGCATTAGAGGCCGGGCCGTTTGCTTTAGAGACTTGAGATTCCCGAGTGAAAATGGGAGCATGTTACCATGGATCTTGTTGTTGGGCTCCCACGAACTTTGAAGTAATTTGATGCTGTTTGGGTGATTGTGGATCGGATGATTGAGTCCGCACATTTTATTCCGGTTGTGATCACCTATTCTTTAGAGCGGCTATCTCAGATCTCTATCAGCAGATTGTTCGTCTTCATGACATGCGCGTGTCCGTTATTTCTAATCGAGGCACGCAGTTCACCTCACATTTTTGGAGATAAGTTCAATGAGAGTTAGGCACACGGGTTGAGTTGAGTACAACATTTCTACCCCAAACGAACGGATAGTCCGAACGCACTATCCAAATCTTGGAGGATATGTTATGCGCTTGTGTTATAGATTTTGGGGGTTATTGGAATCAGTTCCTACAACTTTCTATGTTTGCCTACATCAAAAGATACCAATCAAGTATTTAGATGGCTCCTTATGAGGCCTTATATGGGAGACAGTGTCATTCTCTAGTTGATTGGTTTGAGCTGGGGGAGGCTAGATTGTTGGGTACTGATTTGGTTCAGGATGCTTTGGAGAAAGTCAAGTTGATTTAGGATCGACTTTGTACAACAAAGTTTTGGCAGAAGAGTTACACTGATCAGAAGGTTCGTGATGTTACATATATGGTGGGAGAGAAGGTATTTCTATGAGTTTCGCCCATGAAGGGTGTCATGAGGTTCAAGAATAAGGTCAAGTTGAGTCCTCGGTAAATTGGCTCTTTTGAGGTGCTTGAGAGGATTGGAGAGGTGGCATACAAGCTTGCATTGCCACCTTGTCTATCGGGTTTCATCTAGTATTTCATGTTTCTATGCTCCGGAAGTATTATGGCGATCCGTCTCATATTTTGGATTCAACACGATTCAATTAGATGAGAATTTGACTTATGATGTGGAGCCGTTGGAAATTTTGGACCGGCAGGGTTGAAAGTTGAGGTCGAAGAATATTGTACCGGTGAAAGTTTGCTGGAGAGGTCACCCAACTAAAGGGATACTTGGGAGGACGAGTGGGAGAGACGGAGCAGTTATCAACACCTATTTGAGACTCCGGGTATAATTCTAGACCCGTTCTAGTATGGACGTTTATTTAAGAGGGGGAGAATGTAACGACCTAGAAATCCATGTTTTAGCCGTAGTATTGCACTCTAATTACTGCATTTTTGTAATGATCCAAAAGGTCATCTTACGTAATTTAAGCTATATCTGTGTTTTGAGACTCCGAGAGCCTCCGTTAGTCTCACCTCGATATGTGTGCACAGCCCGGGCGTGTAGCCGGGAAGCTATTATGTGAAAATTGGATAAAAAATAAGTTTTGATAATTAATGAATGAATATAGTTGACTTTGGCCAACATTTCTGGTAAACAGACCCGGACCTGTGATTCGACGGTCCCGGAGGGTCCGTAGGAAAATATGGGACTTGGGCATATGCCCGGAATCGAATTCCGAGGTCCCAAGCCCGAGAAATGAATTTATAAAGAAAATTATTTTCTGAAAATAATAAAGGATTTTGAAAATGAATAATTATGTGAAAAGCTATGTTACCGGGTCTGTATTATGGTTCCGAAGCCCGGAACATGTTTATTATATGTTATGTGACTTATCTGTGAAATTTGGTGTAAAACGGACTTGAAATGACGTGATTCGGATTAAAAATGGGAAATTTAGAAGTTTATGAAGTTTAAGAAATTTCTAAGAGTTTTGAGGTTTAATTCCGTGTCTTTGATGATATTTNATAAATTTTTGTTCTCTGCACGTTTACCTCCGGGATCGCAGACTTATGCCTAGATGCTCTCCGCGATCGCATTCCTCTTTCCGCGATCGCATAGCGTGTCAGTGGAGTCAGGTGGGGGCTGGGTAGTATCTCTCTGCGATCGCATAGTAGCACAACTTCAAGCTCTGCGATCGCAGCCCCTTTTCTATGATCGCAGAGGACAAAATCGCCTAGTTATTTTAAGTCCTAAAAACAGAATACTCCATACGGGACCTCACCATTTTCAGCCTTCTTCTCCCCCTCCAACCTCCATTGTCGACCCCCAAGCTAGGAACCTTCAATCAACCTTTGGGTAAGTGTTTCCTACATCGTCTTCTTCCATTTTCCATCATTAATCACTAGAAAACTAGGTCAAAAATAATAAAATCAAGTGGGAAGTTGGTTTTTGGGTAGAACCTAGGTTTTGGATTTTTGGGTGATTCAACCCCAATTTGGGGTCGAATCTT
>ML283106.1:0-27180 GCA_005239495.1 Nicotiana undulata
TTTGTAGCCCAATGTCCTAATTGTCAACAAGTAAAAATCGAACATTAGAAACCCAGTGGATTGTTTCAGAATATATAGATTCCGACCTGGAAATGGGAGGTGATTAATATGGACTTCATTACTGGATTGCCTCGCTCTTATTATAAGTTTGACTCCATATGGGTGATAGTTGATCGACTTACAAAATGTGCCCATTTTCTGCCAGTTAAGACAACTTACACAGCTGAAGATTATGCAAAGTTGTATATCAAGGAGATAGTTAGGCTTCATGGTGTACCGATATCTATTATATCATACCGATGAGAGCAATTTGCGGCTAAATTTTGGAGGTCTTTTCAGAAGGGTTTAGGCACACAAGTGAATCTCAGCACTGCATTCCATCCACAGACTGACGGACAGGCTGAACGTACCATTCAAACACTTGAATATATGCTACGAGCATGTGTTCTGGATTTTAAAGGGAATTGTGATGACCATCTTCCACTCATAGAATTTGCCTAAAATAATAGCTATCATTCCAGTATTAAAATGGCCCCATATGAGGCACTATACGGGAGGAGATGTAGATCACCACTTGGATGGTTCGAAGTCGATGAAACAGAACTATATGGGCTAGATTTGATTCACCAAGCCATTAAGAAGGTGAAACTGATACAAAAGCGGCTAAGGATGGCACAAAGCAGGCAAAAGTCTTATTCTGATGTCCGATGTCATGGTTTAGAGTTCAAGGTTGGTGATTGGGTTTTCCTGAGGATCTCGCCGATGAAGGGTGTTATGCGTTTTGGGAAGAAGGGTAAGTTGAGTCCATGGTATATCGGTCCGTACAAAATTCTTTGACAAATTGGACAGGTTGCTTATGAGTTAGAATTGTCATCTGAATTGGAATTTGTCCACCCGGTATTCCATGTATCTATGTTGAGGAATTTGTCTACCCGAGTGGTCCCTATCAAAGATGTACAAGTTACAGAGGATCTATCATATGAAGAAGTTCCAGTAGCTATATTAGATCGACAAGTCCGCAAGCTAAGAACAAAGGATGTAGCTTCCGTCAAAGTATTGTGGAGAAACAAGAACAGGGAAGAAATTACTTGGGAAGCAGAAGAGCAGATGAAGTCTAAATACACTTACTTGTTCCAGATTCAAGATAACAAGGATGCCGAGGGGACGCAGGAGGCATTAGAAGGTGAAACAACTCTATGAGGTAAGCAATAGCTTGAGAGTACTCTTCATTAATACACAATGATGATATGCAGATAATGTACATATCCATAATGCTTAGCGTAGCCTTGAAAGGTAATACATTAGGTTTAAATGCTTGCAAGCTTTTCTAGTATCCATTTTATAGGGGAAAACTGGGCCGGAAATTTCCGTTTGAATCCACAATGAGTTAGGCTCCCCCTAAACACTTACATTCGAGGACAAATGCTCCTAAGAGGGGGAGGGTGTTACAACTCATATTCACGTATGTGGGCTTATGCCATAAGTTAATCGACATAAACATGAGAAGAGATTATCTTTGAGATGATAAGAAGTTAATCCTATTGATCTTAAATGATACAACAGTGTATAAGAGTGATTAACACGTATTAGAAGTTAAACGAATCAAGGATGTTGTAACTCATATTTTTGGGTAACCCTAGTCATGCTTGATACTCTCAAGAGGTCGTGTTTTGGTATTTGAATCATATAATATCCGTATCATAGTCTTGAAGTAAAACAAGTTATGAAACAAAAGTCGACAAGAGTTGTCGCAACTTAGGTTCATAGTTTTACTTAAACTTTAGGTCAAATGTTATTAAGATTTTATCCCAATATACTAAGCATTACAGGGTGATCTACCCACCAAATTAAATATTTATGAGTATAGTTTCCAACGCATTAAACCGTTTATCAATACGACATCGGAGTAGAGAAATATAGACTTTTTCGCGAGACTGCACAAGCTGCTAGGTGACAAGTAGGTGGGTCACCTACTTGGTTAAATGATAGCCCAAAAAGAGGCAATTTCGGGCCATCCAAAGGGCCCATTAAAAGGCTTATCTCCTGCTATATATCACTCATTATATTTCACAAATAACCAGACCTAAACCCCTGCAAACTTCCTCCCAAAAATTATACAAAAACCCTAATTGATCTTCCCTCTCTTTCAAGTTCAAATTGGGGGTAAACCCTAGAGTTTGAAGAACCAAGATAAGGGATGAGTTATCCAACAAGTAATACTAAGGAGTTGTGACAATTGCATATATTGAGATTGGGGCAGTATATACAAGGTATGTGAGGCTATCCCTTTCCTTCTTTTGCACGACTCCGATTGTACATAATGCAATGAACGAGCTTCCAAAGATACTCTACTCTTAGAAGCTAGCAGTACTTACATTGTTTCCCTTCTTATGGAACAATTGATGTTGAGGTTGCTTCTCTTATTCTTATGTTATCAATTTTGTTTGTACTCCAGATTCTTATGAGATTCTCGATGAATAGTTAGACCTAATGATGTGTACGGAGAATATAGACCTTACGTCACTCCCTAATGTTCAAAACATGATTCCAATGAGTCCTGCATGCATTATATATATGTATCTATTTTACTCTACCGAGCCGCGCTATAGTCGGCCGGGTATGGCACCTATTGTGCAACCACTGATCAGTTGGGTTTACCGAGTCCTTTTTGAGGTCGGGTAAGATATGATAATGATGATGCCCACAGAGGCGAATGTTTTATGATGATGATGATGCCCACAGAGGCNGGTTGTATCTTCTCTACCTCTCTTTACATTATTGTTCATATTTATATTGACCAGCCTTACATACTCAGTACATTATTCGTACTGACATCCTTTTTATTTGTGGATGCTGCATGTCGTGCTGCAAGTCCTGATAGACAGGTAGACGCAGTTCCCCCACCACAGTAGGCTTTCTAGTTCAGCGGTTATAGGCCAGATCCCTTCTCTGGACTTGCCGTGGTCTTGGTATGCATTTTTGTTATAAATATTATGGGTACGTTGGGGCCCTGTTCTGACTATGTTGCATTACTTATGCTCCTTTAGCGGCTCATAGACAGGTGTCGGCTTATGTATAGTATGCCTTGTTAGATGATTTTTGTTGTATAGTCTTTCATGGAAGCGTGGTAGCTCCTAACTTATATGTAGTTTCTTGGAAGTCTTGTTATCCCATGTTATGCATGTTCATTCAATTATCTTGCATTGTTTGGCGTTCATAATCCATATCTACCACTTATATTGATCTCGTCGGCCCTTAAAGATAATAAGAGGATTAGATAGAATGTACGTTGGTGCTCGGCAGGTATGGCCCGGGTACCAGTCATGATCTTCCAGTTTGGGTCGTGACAGCTATGAAAGTATTTGTGTAATAGAAATGCACAGCAAGCGTAGCATGAGTACATAAATAAATATGTACCCATTGAGTATCCCGTCTAATCTCGAAGAAGTAGTGACGATAGGTCGACTGGACACTCACTAGGGTCCAACAATATAATTTAACAATATATGACAACAACAAAAGGCATACAAGGATAATAAAAACTATATACTTTAAAAGTAACTGCAATTCAGTAAACATTGGAAGTAAATAAATAATTTCTACTTCATTTCCCCCCAAATATCTGTCAAGTCATTATCAATGAAATAATTTAACAATTTAGCATGCAAATAAAGGATAAGGAGAACCGGCCTGAGCCATCATAATAATCATATATGTGCACTGTCGAGGGTCGAACGACCCGAACCATGAGTATATATTTCAATCCGGCGTGGCGTACGGCCCGCTCCCATGAGAGTGGGGGAAGTAACACTCAGCTCGCGGAATGGAAATTGCGGAGCGGTCACATGCACATACAACATTTTCTTAAATTACTTTCAATTAACAATACCTTTAAATTATCAATTTCTGTGATCTCGGTCCCAACTACCCGGACATAATAATAATAGCCGCCGCGTACGGACTCTCGTCACATTGTATGTACGTAGCCCCCACAAATATTAGCACATAGTCATTTAAATCACCTACGGGGACAATTCCCTCTTACGAGGTTATAAAGGAGACTCACCTCGTGTCGAACCTACTTTCCGGGTCAAGAAGGCGCCCCAAACTTCAAACTCGTCTCCCAAGGACTCGAAACTAGCCACAAGTGACTTAATTATATCAATAAATGCTAATGAATCAATTCTAATGCATGTAAGTGAGTTTTCTAAAGTATTTCCCCAAAAAGTCAAAAATCGAACCCAGGCCTGCTCGGTCCAACCCGAAATTCGGACCAAAACCCGATTACCCATTCTCCCTCGAGCCCGGATATATAAATGGTTTTGGAATCCGACCTCAATTTGAGGTCTAAATCCCAAATTTTAATATTTTTAGGTTTTACCCAAAATTCCCAATTACACCATAACAACCCTAGATTCTTGGATGAAATCTTGTAAAAAGAAGTGATAGAGTGAAGAAAATGAGCTAGAAATCACTTACAAATATTTTGGAGAAGAAAGAATATTTGGAAAATCGCCTCTAATATTTTTGGGGTTTTGAAAAATTAAAAATAACTGAAAATTCCACTTATTTATACCCCTCTCAGACCCCCACCACGGTCCAAACAAAAACGACCGCGGACCTCGGTGGAAAAATCAAGAAAATGTGAAGAAAACCAAGAAAAAATGACTGCAGTGACATGCTTTAGTATTGTTTCCATAACGTTCTCTACTGATGTCCAAATTACAATTTCTTTACCTTTCTGGAACCTAGACACAAAGGGCTACAACTTTCGTTTTTATATCGTTTCAATATTCCTTGTAGATCAATAGATATAGGCCTCCGCAGTCTGACTAGTGGCCCAGCTCCTCCACCGCGGACCACGAAAAAATTACCGCGGCTGCGAAGGCCCCCACCGCGGTCAGCACAAAAAGGACCGCGGACCACGGTGGTGGGTTCATAGATTTGACTTCTCTGACCTGCAACAGCTATGTTTTAAGCCTAAAACATCTCGGGACCTACCCTGAAGTCACCCGAGCCCACGGAACTTCAAACCAAACGTACCAACAAGTCCCATATCATCCCACAGAGTTGCTCGAGCCTTCGGAACGCCCCAAACAACGCTAAAACTCAGAACCACACCTGAAAACCCTTAGAATCAAACTTAAGAACTTTAAGTTATTGAATTTGTTAACAATGCGCCGAACCGACCTATACTACTCGGAATGACACCAAATTTGCAAGCAAGTCATATTCGACATTACGGACCTGCTCAAACTTCCGGAATCGCATTCCGACCCCGATATCATAATTTCCACTTCCGGTCGGATTCTTAGCCAAATGGCTTCAAAATGACCTCTAGACATCCGAATTCACTTCCAATCGTGCTCCCAACTCCAGAATCACCATACTGAGCTATTCCCAGACTCGGAATCCCAAACAGACATCTATAACACTAAAATGCCTTCCAACCCAAACTTATGAAATTTCTTCTAAAATGCTATCTTCCGCAATATACGCTGAAACGCTCCCGGGTAATCCAAAACCCGATCCGGACATACGCCCAAGTCCGAAATAATCATACGAACCTGTTGGAACCTTTAGATCCTGATTCCGAGGTCGTTTACTCCAAATTCCACTCTTAGCCGATTCTTCCAACTTAAGGTTTCTGAGATGAGAATTCTCTTTCCTAATCCACCCGAACTTCCCGAATTTTAATTCCGACCATGCGTACGAGTCATAATACCTGAAATGAAGCTGCTCATGACCTCAATTTGTTGAACGAATCGCTAGAGCACAAAACGACCGATCAGGTCGTTACATTCTCCCCCACTTAGACAGACGTTCGTCTTCGAACGTGCCAAGAACTACTCCGGGGTTATCTGAAATCATTGTTTAACACCTCGAGCACCTGCCCGTGCCACCACAACCCAGTTGAGCACATTAGCTTGATCAAATATGAAGATATTCCCTTTTATCCATATAATAAGCTCAGAACCCAGTTCCAACACCCGAAATTGTTTTGCGAGGCCTATTTCCAATATAAAAACACCGTATCAACTACTACACGAGGTACCAAGACATGGCTGCATACCTTTGCTGAATTTAGCACCATACACCTCATATTTCCTTATCCAACCACAATGACATTCCCTGAACCTTAATAGCCAAAATTCCATGAATCTGATGCTCCCAATGCATCTGCTGATATACATAAGATCCTACTATAATGTCGACGATACCACCACAACGGAGGAGATGTGTAGAAATTGCTAACCAATTGCAGAGTTAACCTAACATGGATCCTCTCCTTTTTGAAAAAATCATCACCTCATTACTACCCAAATACTGGTATTTGTTCTCTACCATACTTCACAAAATCCCATCGCACTGATCCCTGATCCAATAGTCTCGTCTCACCCAGTATGAGCTGCTCAGATAACCAATCACCCAGACATAACCAACAGTCTCACACGATGCCACAATGCGCTAATAGGCCACAATTGGAATATGATACATAAGTAAATGACTCAGGAAAGGACTACTCAACTCACGCAACGAATATGAACTTTCCTCAGAAAGTAGGAAGTAAACACAAGAAAAATAATTATAGGGGCCTTAATCAATATCACATTGTTGCGGCGTGCAACCCGATCCAAATAACATACTCGTGGCGGCGTGCCACCCGATCCCATCATAAAATTCGCATAACGAGATATACACAGAGCTGAATTGCTCACTATTGCAAAATACTGAATATCGGTCATAAGCATGCTAGGTGCATAATACCATCATGGGAGACTGATAGAGTTCTATGCTACAAAACGTAAGCACAACTGAGGTGCGATATATATACTCTGAATCTCAAGAGCTCTCCTTCTCATATAACATCATCACTACACAGAGACTCAACACATAGGGATCTATCAAGCGTTTTCAAACTCATATGGCACAATCATAATATATATGAATTTGACGAAGATGGAACAACATATGATATTCCATTGCCTCTTCTTGAGGAGCGCTATACTGAAATGAACACATCTGACTTACATGAAGCCCATAGCCCTGTTTCATCCATTTACGCACTTCAAGCCAATTCCTCTCACACTGAACTAAGCTAATAGCTTGACCTGGGTCCATAATAACCCACTTCATCGCATAACACGCAAGACCACAATCACAACCGGGACAACACCCCATAACCCACTACGAAAATGAACCGAACGCCTTCCAGGCATACACTTTCAAATAAGCAACATTACACTTCCTTATACTTGGTCTAAACCTTCAATCAATCAGGTGGCCACAAGTCACACTTATATAATCTTCCCGTGGTCACGCTCCCATGACCTTCCACACAAGGTAACAAGTTTGCACATCCATACCACCGAGCCCATCAATGCCGTAAAACAAGTCAAGAACTCATAACCAGGGTGCAAGCCTCTTACACCGAACATCAATCTCAAGCGACACTGAAGATAACACCAGCTTACTCTGGACTTTCAAACCCCTTTTTATCGCTCATCCGAGCTCATGACATCCTTGTTAACACCTAGCCGCAATCTCTATCCTTACTCCCAGTTCCCTACTTCTTACTGCACCCGACATGCCGGTATGAAATAGCGCAAGAATTCCATCAAAACTCCTGAACCATCATTAGGGTGAGCGCTTCATCACATAGAAACATTTACTTATCTAAATTCAAGAGAACCATAACAACACACAAGTGAATTCTCACAATCACCCAACATGCAAATCCTTAAGTAGTGGTCTATATCACCTTAATCCTTCCGGAAATCCACCTACACTTGACAAGCCATAATGCTTGAATGCTTCCAATTACGATCTATTACGGCGGCCGACAAGCACCGTGCACACCGGCGCAAACCACGCGCTCAATTTAATCAACCTGACGAGGCTGATCACTGTCGTACCTGTGCCATTTCAACCATGGCCAACCAATCTATCTTCTTCTTATTCATCCTTAACTTGACTTAGGATAACAATAGCTTCATCCAAAACATTGTGAACCCAAATCCACACTCCTCTTGAGTGACCTTATCTCACAAGACCGTGTTGTCTAAATCCCGCAAACCGTCTCATACCCTTCTGATAATCATTCTACAACCCGAAGTTTATTTCTCTCATTCCTCCAATACTCTTCTGCATGCTGAAAAATGACATAGAACATTCCAACCATTTTCCCCCATCGGAAATTACACTGCAAAACCTCAATTCTTAACCACACTGCTTCCTGAAACCTTCAAACACCTCATTCTCAGCCTTCGAATTCACTAGGACCGCTATTGAGAGTCAACCACTCTGACTGACTTCGAATACAATCAACTCCAAGGCTCTTCCAACACATGAACATCCCCTCAATGAAGTACGTTACTGAGTCGCTACCCTTACCACTCGCCTATGCCTTAAGATTTTTTTTTGAATCTTCCCAAACCTAACCCTGATCTGATAGGGCCAGCTTTGCACACATTTAACAAATCCCATGCACGATCACCCTTTTACTCCTCTCCCTTAGCTATAATAACTTGCCAATACGCCGACAATGCACAACTCCCATGAGAAAATAATCCTACAACCCAACTGTAGGCGGTGGGACTCCCCCACTTAGCCCGAAGATACTCCTTGCACTACTCTAGACCCATGCTGGAATCCCTCCTCCTTTGTTAACATAATCTTGCTCAACCAATCCGTACAATTCTTCCGAATTCCACCGTTAGACTTCCCTAAATACTCCAATCCTCTAGTATCATTCACACATCCTGCTTCCTACAGAGCAGCCACTAGAATCCCTCGCAACAACTTGCCAACCACACAACCGCTAACCCATTCATAGGAGATAACCCACCTGTGGAAATCACCAACTGACACCTTACAACGACACTGTAATGCACACTCTCTACCACATCAATACCCCATCCTAAGCCAGTTCTCATTTACAAACATTACCAGTCCATCCGCTCCTCATAGGCATCTACTAAATGTGCTACCATTTCTTCTAATTCACGACTATTTGTCACTCTCCCACTTTGGTTAACCTTATTCCTTAAGCACTACCTTAATACCTTTGCTTACGCCTGGCCTTTTGAGAAATTTAGCCCCCGCCTGACATTTTCTCACACGTCTTCCTTCATCGTATGCTGCCCAATCATTGCCTTAATTCAATATCATCCCCTGTAGTGCTTAAACCAGCAGATCCCCACAACTTCAAAACTCTCCGATGATCATCTCCCTCGAGCCGCCTTCATTAGAAATGCTTATTCCATACTGAACCACAACACACCATGACCTATGACAGTCACTTCTTCAATGCTTCTTCACAGTACTTTGACCCCATTCCACAGAAGAAGCCATGGCACCGACGAACTTACACATTCCATTCGATCAATGACGACGATATCACAACACAGATGAATATTCCACCTCACTTGAATACACCAAGTCTTACTATTTTATCAATATGAACCGGACCATTCACAGTCCAAATGCCTTTCCTCCGCCGGAACTAAAATATTGAAATCTCAAAATCACACCCTGAGAAGACCTCCCTTCAAACCATTCATCACCCAACATATGGGCAAGCATTCTACCATCATATCGACATCACGTGATAACCAATCGTAAGCATCATCAAAACCTGAGAATAATCTCAAAGTTCTCAGAATCACTGCTACTGGCTAAAACAACATATTACTCTTTCGCAGAGCCATGACAATAGCCCCAATCAACTTCGCAGGGAGAAACATCCCGCACCACATCCATAGTATCATTAAAATTCCTCAAATCCTCGATTCGTAGCAAGCGCTTCGCGACTCATAAGATTGAGTAGGAAGAAACATATGCATAAGACTTAAAGGAATCAAATCGCATGATGAGGGATCAAGAAGGGAAGTACTCTTAACAACCCTGTAGTCTCTCGAAGATAAGTACAGACGTCTCCGTACCAATCCGCCAGACTCTAGTAGACTTGCTCATGACTCGTGAGACCTAAGGGAACCTAGCGCTCTGATACCATGTTGTCACGACCCTTAATCCATAAGGTCGTGATGACGCCAGACACCACTGTCAGGCAAGCTTATCATTAATTAGTTAAAATAAATTTTGGTTTTAACATTTTCGAAATCGTTACTGATAAGTCGGTATTTTACCAACTTATCTCCTCTTAATACTTAATCTTTTGTGTAATTTTATTGATAAACTAAGATATTATTTATGTTTATTGGTATATTTCAGGTGTCAAATGGTTTAGAAGTTATTGTGGCAAAAATAATGTGAAAACAAGTCAAAAAAGGAGAAAAATTGGACAAGGGAAATCTGCCCAGTTAATTGCCCTTCGCGAACGCGAAGGCATAGTGCGAACACGTAGCTTCGGAAGTTAAACTAACGCGGACGTGGTAACCTAGACGCAAACGCGAAAAACAAATTGAACTGCTGAGGAATTAAGCCTAAGCGAACGCGTGGTGTTCACCGCGAACGCGGTGCTTCAGGAACCATTGCATCGCGAATGCAGCCAAGGTAGCCGCGAACGCGAAGACTACTAACCACATACCTTCGCGAACGCGAAGGTCTGGACGCGGACGCATAGGTCATTTTCTGGGAAATTCTGGGCAGATTTGTAATTTTATATTTTTATCCCCAACCCATTCTTATACACGAGTTTTGGCATATCTTTGGACATATCTTCAGCTTTGTAAATATAATTTAGAGAGAGAAGAACAAGTTTTGAAGCTAGGGCTTTGCACACACACTTGGGTCTTGAAGATTTCACCATTGTGGTTAAGGATTTCTTACCCATTTATGTTTATTTCTTCATTTCCTTGCTTTGTATTGTATATCTAAGTGTGTAGTATTTTTCCAACACTTGAATATGGTTTATGGGAATATTCATGTTTAAAGTGTGGATTAAATACCTTGTTGTGCTTATGTATTGAATGATTTTCATATATTTGTGAAGTGGGTGTTTGTTATTTTAATTATTCTTGTTCTTTAATGTTTCCAAAGGGATTAGCTAACCCTAGGACTCGCCCATTAACTCCGAATTAATTTTGGAAAAGATTATTTGGGGTTGGGAAAGATTAATTAACAAGAACTTGAGGATTTAACCCTCATTTTATAGATTCTACCTAGGGATAGGATTGAACTACTTGTAGCCAAACCCGGAAGTGCCTAATCTCCTAATTGGTCTAGGAATAATTCATTTAGGAAGTCTTGTTAGTCTTTGAGAAAAGGTAATTAAGAAATATTATCCGTGGCTAATTAACATAACTCACTCATATTTGTAAAATCGTGAAATACATTGGATCGTTACTTGAGTGTAATTTCCGATGCATTCATTCTTGTTGCCATTGATCATTTTACTCGCTTTCTAGGTTAGTTTATATTTTCGCATTTAGCTATAATCAATTATCAAAAGCCCAAAATCTTAAGTATTTGGCATTGCGCGATAAGTGATAACTCTCAAGCAGTCCTAATCGCCCTCATATTGTTCTCTGTGGGATTCGACCCCAACCTTGTTGGGTTACTATATTTGACAACGATCGCTTACATTCTTTTAAGGTGTAAATTGAGCGTATCAAATTTTGGCGCCGTTGCCGGGGAACAATAGGCGTAACTTAGGTTATTGGTTGTTGGAGAAGTAAGCTTGAGTGCTTTGATCCAAACTTGTGAATATTTGTGTAATTAATTTTTCTTGTTTATTTTCTTAATCTTTACAAAAAAAAAAAAATATGGCATCATATAATGAATATGGGTCGGGTGGTAGTTGTTCATATTTTGATGACCCTTGTCCTTATTGTGGAGGACCACACTCGTGGCAAAATTGTTTAAATTCTCCCGGGGATGGCTTGTGCGCACAATTTCAAACCCATGAGTGGAGTATTTGTGATAGGTGTGGTGGCCAAAATGGTCATGAGTATGATTGTTTGTATTTGTCCGTCCCTTCCCCGAGCCCCCACTATGATGAATCTATTCTTTGTGATGGAAATTTTAGGGGCAATGAAGTGGAAGAGTTTGAGCATGGTAGAAGTGGAGAGTTCAAGCTCATGTTGGAGTGCCTACTTGAAGAAGGAAACCATGAGCAAAATGCTTTGGAAGAACTTTTGGAGAATAGTCTCCAAAATGATTTGCCACTCGAAAGGCTACACTCATAAATGGATGCAATTATTGAAGCTTCAAGGGCTCGAAAAGCCTTGGAGGTGAGTGGTAGCCGAGAAGATGAAAATTCCTCCAGGGAAATGGAACAAAGCCAAGAAGAACTCTCAAATGCTCAAGATGAGAGGATGATGCACATGTTGGAGGCCATTCTTGAAAATGAGGAAAAGCACCACTTGGCGCTTGAAGAATTAAAAAATGATGTGGCTCAAAATGATGAACACATCCGCACTTTGGAGGATCAAATGCAAGCATTGATGGAGACTCATCATGCATCTCAAGTTAAAAGTGTGGATAGAAGTCAAGAAGAATTTAATTCTGAGGGTGAGAGTGAGTGCTACTTTGGGGAATCAAGCCTTGAACATCCGCCAACCGACTCCATGAGTGTTAGTGATGCCAACGAAAATATGGAATTAGAGTCAACCGGGATAATTGAAAATTTGGTGGAAATTGACTCTATTCCGGGGGAAGATGAGGATGTCAAAATCCGAAAAGATTTGCAAGTAGGAAGTTTGAAGGCACAGTCCAAGCATTTCTCAACTTTGGAATTGTGTGGTGAAACGGAAGTTGAACTACACGAGTCAATGAAGTGTTGCGTGGAGGAAATATTCATGCCATACATCTTGCAATTTGAAGAACAAATGAGGCAAAATGACATTCCTCACATACGGTCCAAGAAGTGCAAAATGAAGAAATTAAGGCTTGGCTCGGTCATTTTTCTACCACCCCCCATCGCCCGTGGTCACAAGCTTGATTCCAAGCTAGGTGCCCAGTTCATATCGTCAAAGTGGCGAGAAAAGTGGTAAAAGTTGACTTGCGTCGTGCTACAACGTTAAATGCGGCGCTTGGTGGGAGGCAACCCATCGTTTTAAAAAAAAACAATTTAAGTCATCTTTGAAATTTTCCTTTTTGGAATAGCTTCTTATATTTTTTCTAACCAATCTACCAAGTTTCACATTTTTCGGAGTTGATTTGAGCAGGTCGGGGCTACCGGGTGGCCAAACGCAGTGCAAAGGAAGCAACAAAAATCACTAGGCAACACTGCCTCAGTATGCGACGCCCATGTCTTCATTCTGCGATCGCAAATGTGCCCCTAATGACCAAAATGCGAATCGCATAATTCACAGTGAAAATCTCAGAAAATGTTTGACCTTCGTGTTCGCGAGGGTTTGACCAGCTGGTTGCACTATGCGTTCGCGTGTTCTACGTCGCGTTCGCGACCCCTGCCCCAGTTAACCCTACGCGTACGCATCGCACCTTCGCGGACGCGTAGGGTTAGGTGAGATAAAATTAAAAAAAACGTTCTGGACAGGCATCTTTTGTCTTTGAACTCCAAAAATTTCAACCAACAGCTATTTTTACTCTCAAAACCCCCAAAGACATTTCAAATCATCATTTCTCTTCAAGTAGTTACAATATTCCATCTTTATCTCAAAGGTATGTATTCTTGACTCTTATTTCTCAAATTCTTCCTCTCTCTGATTGTGTAGAAATTAGAAGAACAATCAAGTTTCACACTTAGGGTCTAAATTTCTGAATTTTAAATTATCGATTGTGTGAGGGTTGGTTGTATGCTTGGTGGGTGAGTCATGGTTGAGAGTTGTTTTGTGACTTTTGTGAAAAAGAAATTTGTGGGCAACTTGTGAGCAATCATGTAAAAATTCATAGAACAATGTGTTGCCCACACACTGTTTGAAGAAATGCCTCAGAGAAAATCTGGGCTGGGCTGTGAAATGACCTTCACGAACGCGGTGGTCTGCCCGCGAATGCAAAGGCAAAAATTTGGGTCACTGGGAAATTAGCCTTCGTGAACGCGCCGGCCTGCACGCGAACGCGAAGGCCAAAAGCTGGGAGGAAATGACAAATGCCTTCGCGAACGCATGGGTCTGACGCGAACGCGAAGGCCAAAAAGTTCTGAGAAATTTTTTATTCTTCGCGAACGCATCATGCCTAACGCGAACGCGAAGAGTAGACCACTGGAAGTCCCATTTTGGCGAAAAGTAGTAGCTTCGCACAGCTCTGCCCGGGACCTTTTTCGCCCATTTCTTTGGCCTAAATACTTTCTTATACATTGTTTTAAGTGTCCATATGAGCTTTTAACATTGATGATTTTTTGTGTGTGGTATTTTAGGCATACAATGGATCTAGCGCAACATGAAATTCAACCCGAACAAGTCCCCGAAGTGCAACAAGAGTCATATGACCATACCAGGTTCCTATCTCCTGAATGTGAGCGCAAATATGACGATCTCCTGTCAAAGACAATTGTCAGGGAAAGGGGCATCAACCTGGACAAGGTTGAATCTAAAATGCCGAGGTTCCACGCCAGGTTGGTGGATAGCGGATGGATGTGTTTTGCTCCGCAACCCAATGGGGCCAACCACACAATAGTAATGGAATTCTATGCAAATGCCTTGATGACTGATTTTCAAGGAACATTAAGCACGACCGTGCGAGGTGTGACGGTCCACTTTACCCCAGAGCTGATCAATGATATTTATGGCCTCCCTAATGCTGACAACGAAGTCTACAGAAACAAAGCTAAAGAGGTGGGAACCCAGTGGTTGGTAGATAAATTGCACGATGGGGTGACCCCGAATTGGCTGATAGTGCACAAAGGAGTGGATTCACATGACTTCATAGCAGAGGCAAAGACATGGCTATCCATCATCTGTTCCAGGATCATACCCTCCACACATGACACTGATGTTACGCCAGAGAGGGCTCTGATAATTGCTGTTATCATGGATGGGATACCTGTGAACGTGGGGGAGCACATTGTTCGGGAAATTGAAGAAGCCACCCATGGGAGATCGAAGAGCTTATTCTTCCCATACTTGATTACCAAGCTGTGTTATGATGCTGGGGTTTCGAAACGCCCCAATGATGTTGAGAAGGGGCCAGGCAAGCCGATGATCCACCCGTTGCTGAAGAGGGGACCTAGTGATAAGCAGAAAAAGAGGAGGATTGATGTTGCATCCTCTACTTTTGGGCAGTTCCAGGAGTCAGCCACTGATCCTCCCGGATCCTCTGCACATGCTTCAGCACTGTTTGATCCCATGGGGCCACTCCAGTCAAGCCCATACACCATGCGCCACTTGTCCAGCCAGATCTATGGAGTTGGTGCTCGGATTAAGGAGCTTGTCGCTGGCCTCCCTACTGGCCCACCTGGGGCTAGGTCATCTTCTGGGGCTGCTGCTCCAAAATCTCTGAAGGCTGTGGTGAATGAGCAGCAGGTGATCACAGGCAATATGGAGGAAATGAACACTCGGTTGGAGAACATGAGTCGCAGGCAGGGAAAGATTGAGAAGAGGCAAAGAAAATTCAGAGAGCATGAGAAGAAAAAGAGTAAATTCCTGAACAAGATGATGGATAAGTTGCAATCATTCTGCAGTTCAAATGCCTCGGATGACGATGATGATGATGAGGAGCTTTCATTCCCCTCCACTTCCAGCTCCCAGTGATACATTTTCAGGGAGCACCTCCTTCATTTTTTTACTATCTTGATTGAGTTGCATTGGGGACAATGCAATATTTTCGGTTGGGGGTGGCTCCCATGTGATGAATAATTGTGAAGCATGAGATTTTTTGTTGTGAAACATTGGAAGTTTTTTGTCTTTGTTTGATTGTGGAACTTGTGTAGATTGGTAAATATTTTTAGCTTAGTAGTGATTTTGCGTTAAAGTAACATTTTCTCCTTATTTCTGTAGTTTGTATTTTTACTTGTATTTGTTTTCATTTTTCTTGTATACATAGTAGCATTAATGAAATTCCTTGGTTTTTCTTTCTGCCACGGTTCTTTTCCAAGGAAATTAGTTGTGTTGAACCGAGTGACTTTTCCCTATGATGGATGGTGTGAAAACTTTCTTAAGGGATTAGTCTTGTTTAGTTTTTTTAAAATATTATTTAGTACATAATTAGTAGCTAGTTGGGAATAAAATTGGTTTTGGGGTGTAGTCTTATGCCCATAAGCCAACATGTGACTTGTTTGGTACAAATATATTTAAACCTTGGCATATGAAATTTTTGAGCTTTCAATTATAAAAAAAAAATAAAAATATTAGGTATATATATATATATACATATATATACATATGAGATAATAAGAATGCTCCTTGTCGTGATTTTTAGATTCTAATTTTGGCTCTTTGATTCACTAAATAGCTTTTTAGGCTACGTGTGACTTCCTTGAGTTTCATTAGTTCTAATTGGATTTTGGATTGTATTCCATTTGAGTTTTCATGTGCCATGTGTGGTGAGCTTTCAATTGTGAAGTTCTTTTGTATCACTTGTGGTCTAGAACTTTCCCGGAATGTGCTTCAAGGCGAAATAATAGATTAACTTGGTTTGAAAAATGACGTTAGGCCTTCCTTGAACCATTTTTGTGCCTAAATTTTCTACCCATAAATATTTTCCCTAGTCAACCCTTTGAGCCTTTTAACATTTTCATTGGCAACCATGTTAGTAGCTTCTTATTGATTTTCTTGTAGAATCATACCTCCCTAAGTAATTTAAAGTGTGAATATAGGCTAAAAGCCTAAGTTTGGGGGTAGGAGTTGAAGAAGTTGTGGTATGGAAGCTTCTTAAAAAAAGTGAAAAGTGTTGTTAAAAAAAAAAACAAAAAACAAAAATTATTGAAGAAAGGGTGGAAAATTCTTGAAGGAAAAAACACTAAACCCTAAACCACTAAATTTACCTTCAAATGCACGGACATGAGGATTTGCCCTCAAAATCATGAAAGCGCAGAAATACAATCAGTGAGGAAATGGAAATTGACAGGATACAGCAGAAAAGTAACAACTGACCAAAGATTGTGTTACTTACCAGATCAGCGACGTAGTTGTGGAACTGTCGAAGCAATGGAAGTCGATGCGAAGCAGCTCGATTGCGTGGATTTGGGACAAAAAGCAAAAATTCAACATAAATAAAATTATTGAGCTCAGATGGAGAAACTTACCAGCTCACAGAGGTGGAATCGCACTCGTGAATGACAGAAGGAAGAAAATAGGGCATGAGGGAATAGGAAAGAAAGGAAATGAAATGAAAATGTCGGTGGGTTTGTACACATATACGATACTTACGCTTGGGCCACTATTAATTGTAACAGGAATTGGGCCCAGAAATTGGGCCAGATCAAAAGATTAATTGGCTAAGCTCTAACTCAGTTGGGCCAGCAGTGTTGGAATGATAGCCCAGACGCGACTCGGATGGAAATTGCCTACAAAATAATTAAATGGGACACTGGAGTGGGCTCACTTTGGCCTGGGAATGACGAGCCAGATTTTAGAGGTCCTTTTGGGCTTTACTCAGAAATAGCCTTAGTTGGTCACATTATAGATAGTAGTACATTATGTGAGATCACTATTGGGTCTACAAGCCCAATTTTGATTGTAGGAGTTATGTCTTATTCTTTGTTTATCGTCCTATGGATTTTAGGACAACATTACTCTATTTGTTTCTCGTTTTCTTATTGTTAATATAATCGCTACTAGGCACCTAGACTAGTAGTAAAATTTACTTTAAAAAAAAACCCTAAACCATGCGGCCCATAAGTCTAAGCAACTTCGTCAATAAAAATTTTTCGAGGGTAATTCACGAAAGATTGGTGAACATGCTGCTAGATCTAATCTCTGACGAGTAGGCTGGCTTTGTAAAGGGAAGGAGTATAGTTGAAAATGTCCTCTTGACACAAGAGATAATTACAGACATTAGACTACGGACCAAGGCTGGCCAAAATGTAGTAATTAAGCTAGACATGACTAAGGCCTACGATCGTCTATCATGGTTGTATCTAACTAAGGTATTGAGAAAGATGGGATTTGGAGAGAGATTTATAGGTATGATATATGGGATAGTATCAAATAACTGGTATAGTGTGCTGCTCAATGGTCAACCACATGGTTTTTTTCATTCAACAAGAGGAGTGAAACAAAGCGATCCACTCTCTCCTACTCTATTCATATTAGCTGCTGAAGCCATGTCAAGGGGACTGAATATGTTGCATAGGAACAGAAAATTTTGTGGTTTTGGATTGCCCAAGTGGAGCCCTAAAATAAATCACCTTGCATATGCCGACGACACAATAATTTTTTCATCCTCAGATTCCACATCCTTACAGTTAATCATGAGTGTCTTGGCAGCATATGAAGTTGCGTCTGGCCAGCTTATTAACAGGAGTAAATCTATTTTATATATGCATGAATCTGCCAGCGAAGAAGTAGTTGATAAATTTCAGAGAATAACAGGTATTCCCAAGCTAGAATTCCCATTTATCTATCTTGGATGCCCAATTTTTTATCTTAGGAGGAAAATGGAGTACTATCAAGGTATGATTAATAAAGTGATGGATAAATTACAAACATGGAAAGGGAAAATGTTGTCTATTGGAGGACGGGCTGTACTGATTGCTAATGTACTACAAAGTATGCCCATACACCTGTTATCAGCTGTGAATCCCCCACCTTATGTAATCAATCGATTGCACAAAATTTTCGCTCAATTTTTCTGGTGCAATTCTGTTGGTATTGTGAGTAGGCACTGGGCATCGTGGAGTACATTATGTCCACCATTTGAGGAGGGTGGTGCTGGGTTTAGGACCTTGCATGATATGTCCACAACATTGTGGTGGAATTTTAGGACGAAACCTAGCCTATGGAGTTCATTTGTAAGCCAGAAATACTGCAAAACAATAAACCCCGTGATAGTCCCGTGGAGAGATGGATCACACGTATGGAGAAAAATGCTTGAATGTAGGGAATTAATCGACCATCAGATTCTATGGCAACAAAGGATGGGTTCTGCTTTGTTTTGGTTCGATAACTGGACAGGAATATGACCACTTTAGTTTGCCACGCCACCAGATTTCTATTGTGATGAAACAGTCCATAACATTTATGATGTTGCTCAAGATGGACAGTGGTATGAGGGAAGAATTAGACAGATTTTACCAGAGGAATTTGCTACACATATTATGGAAAATGTTCAGCCACCAACCATGGATGCAACACTTGATAAAGCTTTTTGGATGCTTGATACGAGAGGAGATTTCACTGTAAAAATAGCTTGGGATTACGTGAGGAAACGACAGGACTCTGGTAATGCATATAGGAACATTTGGATAAAAGGTTTACTATTTAAAATTGGCTTCTTCATGTGGAAAGTCTGGAAAAACAAATTGCCACTGGATGACTTTTATCGAAAGCTAGGATACCTCATGGCATCGAAGTGTTGATGCTGCGTAGAACCAAGTGAGGAAACACTGCACCATGTATTTTTCACATCTGCTGCTGCTAGGATAGTATGGAAATTCTTCCTTGGTCACGCTGGAATCTCAATTGAGGGGATCAACCTTCATCAAGCAATTGTAAGGTGTTGGGAGGCTGAAGTTGTATAGAGGTTAAGGCCTATTATGCAAGCGTTACCATCAGTGATAGTTTGGGAACTATGGAAGAGAAGGAATGGGTATAAATATGGAGATGTAGTTACAGTTAACAGGGTTATTTATCAAATTTCTACGACTATGCAATCACTTGTCAAACTAAGGAAGCCTAGCTTACAAAATGTTCCACATAGGTGGCCTGACTTAGTTAGAAAAATGGAAGAATACACACCTCAGTTGAAGTACACTAAGGTTTTGTGGGAGTTACCAAGTCAAGGATGGATTAAAGTGAACACAGATGGAGCGTCGAGGGGCAATCCAGGTAGAAGTTCGATTGGATTTGTATTGAGGAATGAAGATGGGGATATACTATATGCATGTGGAAAGGAGATACATGAGGGAATCAACACAGTAGCTGAGGCAAGGGCAATCCTTGAAGCTTTGAAATTCTGTACAGCAAATGACTATGTGCTAGTCGATTTGAACACCGATTCAATGCTGCTGCAAAAGGTAATAAATGGAGATTGGAAGCCACCATGGATTATTTCAGAAATTATAGAGGAGATTAAGGTATTAATGAACAGGATCAATGTAACAGTGAACCATATTTATAGAGAAGCCAATAATCTAGCGGATCATCTGGCTAACTATGCTTTGGATATTGGCTTCATTGAGTGCTACTGTTTTGCTGAACTTGATCCACAAGGAAGAAGGCTGGTGAATTTAGACAAGATGCAATGTCCATATGTGAGGGTGAAAATTGCAAGAGTATAGGCAAGGAAGGGGAGGAAATTAAGGAGGAAAGCTTAACTGGAGCATACACAGCAGTCCTCTATGTTCGAATCCATCTGGTGGAGAACAAGAGGAGTTTTTTTAATACTAATTTAGTTTTCTTTTTTGCAGGTGAGACTGTTGTACCTATGCACTATTTCCTAATGAATTTCCTATTGGTGGTATTAGTACAATGCACTCAATCCAATGGAAGGCAATTGGGAATAGGCACATGCATAGGTTCGAGGAAGATTTCAGTACTGTCCAGCTTTGGAGTGGGCTGTTTAGTCTGGCTTTCCTTTTTGAGAGATGTTGACACGATATATGGAGACAAAACAAAGCATAACGACACCTCAAGGACAAATAGAAAAAGCAGACCAGTCCAAGATACAAGGAAACAAAGTGAGGATCAGCTATATACCATCGTGAACTGGGGTAAATCAACAGATGTTTTGAGCAGGAAAATGGAAGCAATAACACATGCAGAGAGTCAGGCATTTATAACACATCACAGGCATCAAGGGAGTAAAAAGGAATGTGAAAGAAGGATGGAAAGAATTGGTCTTCTTCAACATCGAATCCTTTTGGAGGAGGAGTTGGAGAATCCAGATTTTACTAATGTTGTTTTCTTTTTTGCATGAGCTGTTACTATGATCATGCCCTGCTATCTAATACAATTTCAAAGGGTGGTATTAGCTGATTCAACTCATTCCCTTGAAGGAGTATCGATAGTTGGCACAAGCATGATAGCCTGGAGACGGATACACAGAATATTAGGCCTAAGCTCTTGGAGTCACGTAGCGTCATTGATTGATATAACGAGACGAGTAGTAACAAACGTAATCAACGAGGACTTCCAAACAAAGGCCAAACAAATGGAATTTAGGACATCGAAGGAGCAGATTTTGAACCAGATCATATGCACGCAACTACAGGCCACCTTTTGGCGTAGATTACGAATGACCTGGAAATCCTACTATGCAAATTTGAGACACTGGGGTACAACATGGACAGATGGGGAATCGAAACAGTTTTCACCAGTCAAGGAACACACATGCAACTGGACGCAAGTTGTTAAGGGACGAGCAAGCAGCTTACAACGATTACTTTGGAGGTCTGAACTGGGACATATGACAATGAGCTCACCAATAATAGCAAGAAGGATATACAGGGAAAAGAATTATGCAAATGCATCAAGGAATTACATATGGTACATGTACAAAAAAAGGGACACAAGAGGCACAAGAAACATAATGATACAAAGCTGGGCAGTGCCAATTGCAACAGATAGCCACAATTTGAATCAATTAGTTGGACTTTCCAGGAAATGCAGCTCAAAAATTGTGAGTTTACTGATTATAAAGGAGCAGGGGATCGGAGCATTACAGATTTACACTCAGACGGGCAAGCGTGACAACAAAGTTGAACATATTTCAGAATATGGAAAGTTTTACAAAGGGCTAGTTTTTGTACAAGAGTTAGATTTGTTTGATAGTACAAAGAATATTAGTTCAATTTGTGATATCATACTTGGGCCTCAAAACCCCAAGATTGATAGTAGGTGTGATTTTGTTTCATTTCTTATAGTCCTACTCCTAGTAGGACAACATGACGTTGTTTTCTTTTGTATATATAAATAAAACTAGCCCTAAGCTCTGCCTAGCGGATTTGCTAAAAAAAACCCTAAACCCTAACACGAGTGGATTTGCTAAAAACAATGCAAACAAGGCTAAAGGAACTGGAAACAGTCATAATTCTGTAGCTCCAAAGACTGTTTTTGCAACTGAGATTACTGCACAACAACTGATACAAGAAGCAGAACCAACTGAAAAAAGGGCAGTTGAACATCCACACAAAGAATCGACATCTCAATGGGTGCAAAGAGCATTTATTGACAACATGGTAGCAACAAACACATCCTGTCAAGATATACCTACTCAGGATACTAGAGTTGAAGGGGAGTTAGCAAAGGAAATGTATAATGAGCAGATAATTGATGATGAGATTGAAAATTTTAAAAGCAATGAGCAAGTTAAATGGAAATGAGGCAAATTATGGGCTGACCAAACTGAAGCAGACTCAGAGGAAGGGGAAATACCAGATATGATGCAGAGTGAGGATGAAAATAATGGAGATGTTGAGGAAGAGGAGGATCAAAGTGTTAATGATAATTCAAAGGTTACGGGTAACACTGAAGAACAAAGGTTGATTAAAGCTGTCGAGGATCCTAAAGAGCAAGAGACTATTAAAGAGAATCAAAATAATGATGGTGTGAACGTAACAATTGCAGAACATGTGGATGCTAATATCAGTGATCCAGGTGAGATTGGGAAAGAGAATAATGTGGAAGTAAAGAAGGATATTGCATCCAACCCCAATACAATGGAGGCTATGGGTAAGTCAAAGCCTTATGATCAAGGTTCGACTGGACCCATTGTTCCATTGGATAATCTACAGAATAAAGATAAAGGTCGAGATCATGTAGTGGCTCCTATACAACCTAAAGTCAATATGGTTTTTGCAAAGGAAGCAGAGGACCTAACAAACCAAGCAGATAGAGATATGGATGAGGAGTCTACATCAGAAAATTTTCTCAACATTGCCAGACAAGGAGATTTATCTCCTAGGCATATAGAAAAGGTAAAATCTGCTGCGAAGGGTAAATAAAAGCAAAATAAAGAAGCTCCTCCTGTCCCAACAAGTGGAGTGCAAACTAGGAGAACACTATCAAAATCACATAATCAATAATGGATGCAATCACCTGCGGTTGGCCAGCCACAGGTGTGGTCGCACGAGATCTGGTGCACCAGCATCTCCTTTAGAGCTTGGACTTGCCTCACGCGACGTCCGGATGGCATCCAGGGTCCCCCGAGTCCCCATCCAAACATACCAACGAGTTCTAAATCATAAAACGGACTCGCTCGAACCTTCGAAACGCCTAAAACAACCTTAAATCTAAGAATCATACCCCAAAACCAACTAAATCCAACTTTTGAACTTTGAGTTCTTAAATTCACTTCCAACATGCCGAAACGTACTTATACTACTCGGAATAATATCAAATTTTGTGAGAAAGTCATGAATGACATTACAGAACTATTCCCGGTCCCGGAATTCCGTTCGAACCTCGATATCACAAAAACACGTTCCAAACCTCAATTTTTGAACTTCAAGAATTATATTTCACTATTTGGGGCCGAAATGCTCCCGGGTCATCCAAAACCCGTTCCGAACATACGCCCAAGTTCGAAATCATCTTACAAATCTATTGGAACCTTCAAATCACAATTTCGAAGTCGTTTACTAAAAATGTTGACCGAAGTCAAACTTGGCCTTTAAGGCCAACCGTAAGGAACTAAGTGTTCCAATTCCAACCCAACCAAATCCCACAAACCATCCCCGCAAGTCATAAATCAGTAAAACCAAGTATGGGAAGTCTTACTTAGGGGCACAGGATTCTAGAAAGCAAAACAACCGATCGGGTCGTTACAGAAAAAGTATTTGTTTTCATTTCAATAAAATAAGTACTCTACTTTCTTCTCATGATATAGAAAAAGTATTTTCTATTTCATAAACTGATTACTTTCTTTTCATATTGTAGAAAAAGTATTTTCTTTTGTTTCAACAAAAGAGTAATTTCTTTTCATGATGTAAAAAAAATATTTTCTTTTGTTTCAACAAAAAAATACTTTCTTTTCATGATGTAGATTTTTTTTTCATAAAATGAGTACTTTCTTTCCATGTTGTACAAAAAATATTTTCTTTTGTTTTAACACAAAAGTAATTTTTTTTGATGATATAGAGAAGGTATTTAATTTTTTTCCAAAAAATGAGTACTTTCTTTTACAAAAAGAATATCTTATTTTCATGGTGTAGAAAAAGTTTATTGTTTCATTTCAATAAATTGAGCACTTTCTTTCTGAGGATATCAACCAAAATGGAAAAATTGGACAATAATTTCCAGAACATGGGTCAAGGTAGAACTCTAAGATTGAGAATTTCCATGGGTCAAGGTTGGCATTATCAAGGGTCCATTTGGGATGATGATTTTTAATTAGTTAACTTGGGCTAGTCCAAAACAGCCAATTTGCAAAAGAATTCTATCACAAACCCATTAAAGCTTGGGCGGGTTGGACAGGTCAAATAGGGTTGGGTTAGTTTTGCCACCCCTACTTTTAGCAATTTATAAAGTTAATTTAACTACATGTCGAAACAAGTCCCATTTAAAGTTGGTAAGGTTCGTGCTAATAACGCCAAAGTCACATCCACGACCTGCATGGGCCATTCTTACTTTGATTTTTCACTCAGTGTCCATATTCACTTTAGAGCCATCCTTGATTTTAATCTATGTTATTTTGGGGAAACCTCACAAAATACCCATTAAACATAAAATAATTACCTCAAAATGCCCATCCATTCCTTAAAAATTAAAACATTGACTTGGCTTTGCTTGGCTTGTCTTGGTTTATCTTCACTTTACTTAGCTTAACGGGCATGCTAGTGTTATATCGAGGAAGAGGCTAACCAAAAAAATAAAGAAGATAAAGAACATAAAATTTTAACATGAAAAACCTTTCATATTGAATGTAAAAAACACGGGATCACAAAGATCTAAAAAGCTCCACTATAACAGTAAGAGAGTTACAAAGTCTCCCAATTGGCTACACAACGAGTGCCAAACACGGAGTAATAATAGCAACAAGAGCAACAACAAATCAACTGAAGAAAGGGGAAAAATCACAAAAATAAAGCCGGCGTTCAGGACTCAAAATCATATTCCACGTGCCTCCAAAATCTGCAGCAAGACGCACACTTTTTCTTTTCTCTCCTCTCTTGTTGAAAGGTCTCTCAAAATATACTCTTATGTGCTAAAGTTTTTCAAAAACTTATATTAATGAGCATAAAATAATTCTCCACGGTTTCTCTATTTATAAATAATGAGTGGTGCTTTCTTTTAAAGTCAAAACCAACTCCAAATAGGAATAAAAATTGAATCTAATTCCAAATAGGAATAAAAAGAAAAAAGGAATAGGATTACGCCATTGGGCCTTTGACTGGAAAACACGGGCATGGGCCCAACAGAATCCCCCTTCATCCAAGGGGCCAAATATGTCTTCAATATTCACAGGCTTCATGCCTGCCAATTTTCTGCAAAACTCATGCTTATCTGCAAGCAGGGCTTTCATGAACATATCTGAAGGATTGTCATCAGCGTGTATCTTCTCAACCTCAAATAATTTCTACTCCATTGCCATTCTTATCAGTGATACTTTCTATTTATATGTTTCATCTTAGATATCTTCAATAGTCTGGTCTTCAAAGAATATTGCATCACGACGTATAATAAGTTTATTATCAACTGGAGGACAAAAACGATACCCAAACTCATCTTGACCAAAATCAATAAAGATGCACTTCTTAGTTTTGACATCTATCTTCGATCTCTCATCTTTAGGAACATGCACACAAACTTTACACCAAAAAAACATCGTTGGAAAACCAAACTCTTTCTAGGACATCACCATCCAAATCAACAACAAGAGACAAATTGATAACATAAGCAATAGTATTAAGTGCTTCCGCCCAAAATATATTTGGAAGTTTTGCCTATGAAAGCAAGCATATAACTCTCTGAACTAGAGTTTTATTCATCCCTTCTGCCAAACCATTCAATTAAGGCGTATTGGATATAGTTTCCTGATAGTGAATTCCTTATTCTCTGCAATAGTTATCAAAGGGACCATAATATTCACCATCATTAACAATGTAAATACATTTTAATTTCTTCCCCATTTGCCTCTCAACCAAGGCCTGAAAATCCTTAAACACGCCAAGTGCTTGATCTTTTGATTTTAAAGGATACACCCAGATCATGCGATAATGATCAATCAATGAAGGTCACAAAGTAAAGTTCACCATCTCTTGCCTTTACTTAAAAAGGACCACACGAATAAGAGTGTGCTAGCTCCAATAATTTAAGATTTCTTGAAGGAGGATCTCTATGAAAGAAAACCCTTTTTCGGTTTGCCAGCTAAACAATGTGTTGAATCAAGTCACTGCATGGTTTTAAAGATTGACAAATGCCAACCTAGATGAACCAGGTCCATCAGGGCAAACATAGTCAAACAGACCCATTGGCACAAGAAGCGTCAATGCACAGGAGATAAACATTATCTGTGAACTAAGAGGTTATCTCCTAAGCGAAAAGGTTGCAAATTGATAAGAAGATGGAGTTGGATTTCAGGTAAGACAGAATCAAGATCAAGAAAGTTGAGATAAACACAAACTCTTCCACCAAGGAAGAGTTGCATTAGAACTGAACAACAACATCTACATCTCAACTACTGATTCTATAAAATGTTGAAGCATTCCTGCTGAAGAATTGACGCACAAACACAGAAGTGAAACAAGAACTGAAAGCAAAATTATCAAAGCAATTTTGCAAGCATAATCCTTGTGCGACATAAAAGCTACTTGAACCAGATAAAAGAACCAGTTCCATCTGTTGTCTTTTGAGTCTAGTTGGTTGTAGTAGGTGATTACACATTGTATCTTTCAGCTTTATCTAGAAGAAATTGTAATAGGTAAACACTGTTCAAGTTAGAGTTAACTTGAAGTTTGTTGCAATTAGCTAGAGGCTAGTTTTCCACAAAGGGATTAGAGTTAGTCCTTAGGATACAAAAGAGTTTATTTTGTAAATGTTGTTTGGCTCATTGACATAGTGAAGAGTTTGGAAAAATCCTACTGGGAAGTAGGTCGTGGTTTTTTCACCTTTTGAGCCAGGTGTTTTTCACGTAAAATTGTTGTGTTCTTTAAATTCTGCAATTTCTTTTCCGCAAACTATAGAAGTTGGAACACCAAGAAGAACCAGGTTCTTCTAT
>ML283106.1:27290-68577 GCA_005239495.1 Nicotiana undulata
TGTGGTATTGACGTATAAAACATCAATTGGTATCAGAGCAGGTTATCCTTGAAAAGGCTAACACCTTGGAAAAGATCAAAATGAGTGCACCACTTGGAAACTGGGAGGGTCAATCAACTGCAAGGCTACCAATCTTTAATGGCCAGTATTACTCCTGGTGGAAGAACAGGATGAAGGATCACTTGATTGGAGAAGACTCTGAACTCTGGGACATAGTCACTGATGGTCCTCTAGCCACCATGAAGAAGACTGCTGAAGGAGTAGATGTACCAAAAACTACAGCTAACTGCACTGCTGAGGATTTGAAGAAATGGGAGAAAAATGCTAAGGCCAAAAAATGGTTGGTTTGTGGACTAGGTCCAGACTAGTATAGTAGGATTCAAAGCTGCACCACTGCGAAAGAAATTTGGGATACCTTACAAGTAGCCCACGAAAGAACACCTCAAGTGAAAAGATCAAGAGGTACTCTACTATACTCTCAGTATGAAAACTTCACTATGAAAGAAGGAGAGACAATCCAAGAGATGTACACAAGGTTCACAACTCTGACAAATGAACATAAGTCTCTTGGTAGAGTCATTCTTGAAGAGGACAGAGTAGAGAAGATCCTGACAAGGGTCTTACAAATTTCTTGGGAAAGTAAAATCACTGCTATCCAGGAATCCAAATATATGGCAACCCTTAGATTGGACGAGCTAATTGGAAATCTTACTGCCTATGAAGTTAGAAGGCAGACAATGAAAATGGATGCTCCAAAGAAGGAAAGGAGTCTAGCACTAAGAATCACTAAGGGAGCAGATCTGGAGGAGGACGAGATGGCCATGATTACCAAAGAATTCAGAAACTTTCTCATAAGGAAGAAGGGCATCTCAAGAGGTGGAATCTACAACAAAGCAAAAGCCTCAGAAAGGCTAACCAATGAGGGATGCTACAAGTGTGGAAAGACTGACCACCATATCAAGAACTGTCCTCAGTGGGAAGTGGAATGGAAAAAGGAGAGATTTGAAAGAAGGAACAGGNGGAAAGCTTAGATGAAGAATCAGAAGATGGTGAGAATGAAGAACAGGTGTTCATGGCAATAGGCGAATCTGATGAGGAATCATATGAAGAACTAGAGGTAAGTATATCCCATCTCAAAAAAAAAAAATCCTATCTAAAGAAAAACTCTCTAAGTTGCTACTTGATTTCATGGGTGATTCGATGAAATAACCAAAGAGAAAGAACAACTCTCTAAAGAGTGTGCAATGTTAAAAGCAAAATGCATGAACCTGGAAATCAGAGTAAGTGAATCTGAAAAGAAAAACACTATCTTGATGAACCAGGTTCATCCACTTGAAACTAAGATACTAGAGCTAAAATCTGAAAACATAAAATTAAAGCTTGGAACTAGTAAAAAGATTGTTTATCATTCTCATATCATGTTAGATGAAAATGTGGGAAAATTAAAGGATAAGATGTATACTAAGGATGAACAAATAAGGACATTTAAAGAAGAACTTGGTAAAGTCAATCATGAATTAGAACGAACTTGCAAATGGAATAAATCCTCTGATGCCTTGACATGGCTTCAAGAAAATCATAGTAGCAACCGGACAGGACTTGGCTTTGGGAGTCAATTGCCCAAGTGGGATACCAAAAGCAAGTGTCTCACTCTCCCTGAGAATAAAATTTGCACCTACTGTGGTAAGACTGGTCATTACAAAATTGAGTGTACTGCAAAAGAGCAGGCTAGTCGAAGAAATGAGAGCTTTGTTAAAAGAAAAAATCGGTTACCAAATTGGGCCAGCAAAAGATTGATTCATCATTTCTCTCATAGAAAAGGACCCAAACTAGTTTGGGTTCTTAAAACTAACCCCTGATTTCTTTTTCTAGGTTCAAGTGAGAGGAAGCAGCCAAATTTGGTACTTGGATAGTGGCTGCTCAAAAAATATGACAGGAAACAAGGAAGAGTTCCTTTCACTTGAAAACCTCAAAGGAGGAAATGTCTCCTTTGGAAATTGAATGAAAGGTGAAATTATTGGGTTTCGTAAGGTAGGTAAGGATGACACACGTTCCATTGAACATGTGTACTTGATAGATGGCTTGAAATATAACCTGATCAGTGCGTCACAATTGTGTGACAGAGGTAACCTGGTTGCTTTCACTTCCACAAAATGTTTTGTGATTAATCTGCTTACTGACAAGATCGTTTTGTAGGGAAAAAGAATGATTACTTAAGGTTCACTTGGACCTTATTTTTGATATCTAAAGATGAAGCGTTTGATATGTTCACTTCATTTGTTAGAAAAAGTCAAAAACAGTTAGGAAATCAACTAGCATCAATAGATCTGATCATGGTACTGAATTTGAGAATGCAAAGTTTGCTGAATTATGTGATAAACATGGTATTAATCACAACTTTTCTGCTCCTAGAACCCCACAGCAAAATGGGGTTGTTGAAAGAAAGAACATAACTCTTGAAGATATGGCTAGAACCATGCTTCTTTCTAGCAAACTACCCCACAGCTTCTATGCAGAAGCAATAAACACTGCATGCTACATAATAAATAGATGCATGACCAGACCACCGGTAGAGAAAACTCCTTATGAATTACTTAAAGGGAGAAAGCCCAACATATCCCAGCTTAGGGCTTTTGGATGCAAATGCTTTGTGCACAACAATGGCAAAGATTCCCTAGGTAAATTCGATCCCAGAAGTGATGAGGGAGTATTCTTGGGATATCCATCACATAGAAAAGCCTATAAAGTATATAACAAAAGAACTATGTGTGTAGAAGAGAGTGTGCATGTTGTCTTTGATGAAACTAACACTCTTTCTGAGAGACAGGAACCAGAAGATGAGGCACTTGGACTGGTCAGAAGCAGTGAACAAATTGAAGTAAATATGGAAGATGGAACAGGCGATAGACTAGGTCAAACCACCCCAAGTAACATGATAGGGGGAACTCAACAACAAATCACTTTGGACTTTGGTCCTGATCCTGTTCCACAACAACAGGACACCATGGGATCATCTAGAAGTGAACAACTGGTGCTCAAACCACACAGATATCAAAGCTCTCACCCTCTTGAGAACATCATAACAGATTTGACATCCGGAATCAAAACAAGATCCTCTTTGAAAAATCTGTGTGCGTTTGATGCCTTTATATCCTTGATCGAACCAAAGAACATTGGTGAAGCCTTACAGGACACTGACTGAGTAAATTACATGCAAGAATAGTTGAATCAATTTGAAAGAAGTCAAGTATGGCACTTGGTACCCAGACCACTAGACAAATCAATGATTGGAACAAAGTGGGTCTTCAGGAACAAACTCGATGAGGATGGAAATGTTACAAGAAACAAGGCCAGACTGGTTGTCCAAAGATATAGTCAAGAATAGGGAATTGACTATGATGAGACCTTTGCTCCTGTGGCAAGACTGAGGCAATCAGACTTCTTATAGCATTTTCTACACACATGGAAATCACTCTCCATCAGATGGATGTAAAGAGTGTTATCCTCAATGGCTATCTAAAGGAAGAAGTGTTTTTCAAACAGCCTCCAGGTTTTGAAAGCATGGAGTCACCTGACCATGTATATAAACTTGACAAGGCTTTGTACAGACTCAAACAAGCACCAAGATCATGGTATGAGCGACTATAAAAATTCCTGCTAGAACATGGATACAAACGAGGTAAAATTGACAGTACCTTGTTCTTAAAAGAAAAAGGTAAGGATCTTCTGGTTGTGCAAATATATGTGGATGATATCATATTTGGGGAAACCTCTGAAACATTGAGTAAGGAATTGGCTAAACTTATGGGGAGTGAGTTTGAGATGAGTATGATGGGTGAGCTAAACTTCTTTTTAGGCTTGCAAATCAAGCAAAACTCAAATGGAACAATGATCCATCAACAAAAATATGTGAAAGAATTGCTCAAATGATTTAAAATGGAAGACTCAAAAGAAATTGACACCCCCATAGCCACAACTACAAAATTAGATATGGATGAACCTGGTTCATCCGTTAATCAAAAGATTTACAGATGGATGATTGGGTCTTTATTATATCTCACTGCCAGCATACCTGATTTTGTGTTCAGTGTAGGACTGTGTGCTAGATTTTAGGCAAATCCAAATGAGTCCCACTAACTCCAACGAAGAGAATTTTGAGATATCTGAAGGGCACTACTGATTTATGTCTTTGGTATCCTAAAGGTAGTAATTTCGACCTTGTAGGATATGCTGATGCAGATTATGCAGGTTTCCTGGTTGACAGGAAAAGTACCTCAGGCATGGCTCATTTTTTGGGCTCTTGCCTTGTGTCTTGGGCCGCCAAGAAACAAAATTCAGTAGCCTTGTCTACTGCTGAGGCTGAATATGTGGCTGCCGCCTCATGCTATGCTCAGTTGCTATGGATTAAGCAATAACTCATGGATTTTGGTATAGAGGTTGGATGCATTCCTATTTTCTATGACAACACTAGTGCAATTAGCATGACGAAGAACCCGATTTATCATAAGAGAACCAAGCACATTTATGTTAGACACCATATCCTAAGAGATAACTATGAAAAAAGAATGATCTCAATCGAATTATGTGCTACTGACAAACAAATTGCAGATATCTTCACTAAGGCACTAAGTAAGAAGCATTTTGAGAGAAACATGCTAGAATTAGGGATGATTAAGATCACCTAATTGAAAAAACAAAATGATTTTTATTTTGGCTAAAAACACTAAAAAAAAGGTAACTAACCAGACTAATCATTGCCCAGTATCATGACTTTACTGCCATACTCTCTTTCCATGTATTAATATGATTCCCTGGTTGCTAATGATGTTTTTCTATATTTGTAAATTGAGGTAATTAAAGACTATAACACGATGAACCTTGTTTGTCGCTGCTGGTTCATCTATCTGATAAGGTACGTGCTCATCACCATACACTTATTGAAATAATTATAGTCACACATGAGCAGGACTCTATCAATATTTGGTTCATTTCAAATTCTCAGATTTAGGGATTCATAACCATCAAATCACTGACACTCCTGCAGCGATTAGACTCCCACTTGACCAAGAATTACTGTCGTTGTACAATTAATAACCACATCTTTAAAAGGCCATCATTACCTACCCTCTTCAAAAGCATAACCGTCGAACCAAGTTCATCATTCCTATCATACCAAAGTGTTCAACATTCTTCTCTCCCCAAATCTTCATAACAATGTCTTCTACCACCCCCTACTTCATCTTCATCAACCACCCCTGACTACGGGGTCGGTCTTGAAGACACTGGTTCTAGCTCTCCATCTGTATACAGCTCATACTCTCCCACTAGGTCCTCAACCCCTCAAAACCCTCCAGTTCCTGAACCTATCCCTGAACCTACTCCTTCACCCCAATCAATTCCAGCCGTTACACCTAGCCCCACTCCAGCCCCAAGAAAACGTAGATTAAAAATGTTGGCCAGGAAAACAGTTGCATTTGGTTCTCTTGCCAGAAAATTAAATGAGAAACTGCAAGCTAGCAATGATCAAGACTCTGAATCTTCTAGTGAGTCCTTCAAATCTGCAAATGAGGATGAAGCACCAGGGTCATCTGACACTGAAAAGGGAAATCCTGAAGTTTTGACTGCAACTGAATTGGCTGAAAATAGGTTTATCTTGATTAGGTCGATAGTGGATGTCGAGGTACCGGATAAGCGAAGAAAAATTGGGGAAAATATAAACATTGAGAGAGAGGGAGAATGGCGTTCAGAAAGGGGTTCTAGGAAGGAAGGTGCCACTCTTGCTATTTGTGGACCCGCTCCTGTGATTGTTGAGAAAGGAGTCAAAGCTTTAGGGGAAGCAATTCTGGGGAAGCAGCAGCAGGTATGGAAAGTCCAAGAAAGCTACTACCCCCGTTCCAACCAAGAAGAGAAATGTTTCATTTTCTGCTGATGCTCCTGCCCCAAAGAGTCGTGCTACTAGAAGCACTGTTAGGCAGAGAGAAGAAGAATTGGAAAAAGCTCTGAGAGAGAGCAAGAAGAAGAAGTCTTCCAAGGGAAAGGCAAACATTGGAGAGCCCGTTGAGGCAGCTCATGTTGATGATGATGAGATGGACCTGGTCGATCAGGAGAAGCTACCATCACAAGTTGAGGTTGAGACATCAAAACCCAAGAAGGCTAAGGCTTCTTCCAAGAAGTCAGCATATGTGTCTGCCACACCCTCAACAGTTGCAAAGAGGACCAGGGCTAAGTCAAAGAAAGTAAGATTGTTGATGACGAGGAATGGAGTGGAGAAGAAGTGGAAGTGTCTGGTGAGGAGACTGACAAACTCACAATGCTAGGAAAGCGTACTATCTTGAAAGGGAAGCTGTTTAGAGACCTTGAGGAATCAGGGATGATTTTTCTGATGGATACCTTGGATGTGCAATGCTGGAAGGACATGGTTCTTCACCTTGAAGGAAGGCTGGCTAGGAATGAGTTGGTTGAATTTATGGCCAACGCAGTTTTCAAATATGGCAGGGTATCCTCCAAGGTTCAAGGAGTTGATATTTCGTTTGATGAAAAGGAATTGGGGGAAATACTGAATATCCCTTCTAGGGTTATGATGATTACACAAGGAAAATGTGGCCTAATCTGGATGGTTTTCCCTCAACTCTTCAAATCACCAGGTTTTTCTATGAGAATGAGCAAGAACTTGAGCCAAGGCAGTGTTTAAGAGTGATATGAAGCCTCAACACAAACTGTTCTTTGAGTTTGTGATCAAATTTCTGCTACCTAGGCAAGAGCGAAGGCACGTTGCCAGCTACATGGATCTCTCACTTATGGAATGCTTGTACAGGGGTAAACAAATAAATTGGCCTGCCTTCATCATCCAGCTCTTGGACAGGGTTGTGAATGGAGCCAAGGCACACGCTATACCTTATGGGTTTATCCTGACTGATGTGTTTTCTCACTTCAAGGTTCCAATGAAGAAGGTTGAAATAGAAACTGCTAAGGACCATTTTGGGAAGAACACACTGCCGACCTGTGACTACATTGTGAATATTCCTGAGGATGAACCTGGTTCATCCAGGAAACTACCTATAAATAGCAAGGTCAGGACAATTGTGCAGGAAGGTGAGATAAAGGATGCGGAGATCCTTCGATTGAAATCTTGCCTTATAGAGGTTGAAGTTGAGCGAGATGCTCTCAAAGCTGAATTAGCCAAAGAAAAGGAGAAGAATGAGGGTATTCTTCATCAAATGCTCTCCCTTCTTCAAGCCAAGACCACAACCTCTGCCCCTTCCCAGCCTTAGGAGTCCAGTGCCTCCAAAAGCCCCCTTTATGACCAAGTTTGGGATTGTCTTACCTTTTTCTGTTTTTATTTTCTGTTTTGCTCATGGTTGCGACTGTCCTTATTTTTTGTGTATGGTGCTTGATAAGTTATCCAATCAATGAATTTTGCTTTTTGGTTATTGATTCTTTCTCAGTTTCTTATATAGCTTACATTTGTTGGTTTCTTTGATGATTAATCCATGGTTTGCACATGTAGTTGCCTCAATGCCCATGAGTAATTGTTAATAATTCTGGTATGATTATCAGTTTGCAACTTTTCAATGATGCCAAAAGGAGGAAGATATGTGATTTTCAAAATTTTCAAAGATTTTTGTAATATTTATAACCTAATGAACCTGGTCTCTCTATAATGAATGCTTAAATCTATAAAAAGTGTCTATGTTGCTTTAAAGTATGTACATGATTAAGCACAAAGTTTGTCATCATCAAAAAGGGGGAATTTGTTGAATCAAGTCACTGCATGGTTTTGAAGATTGACAAATGCCAGCCTAGATGAACCAGGTCCATCAGGGCAAACATAGTCAAACAGACCCATTGGCGCGAGAAGCGTCCATGCACTGGTGATAAACATTATCTGTGATCTAAGAGATTATCTCCTAAGCGAAAAGGTTGCAAATTGAGAAGAAGATGGATTTCGATTTCAGGTAGGACATAATCAAGATCAAGATAGTTGAGATAAACACAAACTTTTCCACCAAGGAAGAGTTGCATTAGAACTGAACAACAACATCTACATCTCAACTACTGATTCTATAAAATGTTGAAGCATTCCTGCTGAAGCATTGACGCACAAACACATAAGTGAAACAAGAACTGAAAGCAACATAATCAAAGCAATTTTGCTAGCTAGAGGCTAGTCTTCCACAAAGGGATTAGAGTTAGTCCTTAGGTTTACAAAAGTATTTATTTTGTAAATGCTATTTGGCTCATTGACATATTGAAGAGTTTGGGAAAATCCTACTGGGAAGTAGGTTGTGGTTTTTTCACCTTTTGAGCCACGTGTTTTCCACGTAAAAATTTTGTGTTCTTTAAATTCTGCAATTACTTTCCCGCAAAATGTAGAAGTTGGAACACCAAGAAGAACCAGGTTCTTCTATAAATACTGCACTCGAAAATTGGACACCACACAAATCCCCCCCCCCTCTTGTGTGGTATTGACGTATAAAACATCACAATGAACATTACTTTTTCATCTTTGCTTGTTTCACTCCAAGAAGCAAACTTTTCTTACTCAAATACGTAATTCCCATATTGCTTATATGACTCAGTCTTATGTGCCACAATTCTTAAAAAGTGTTTTTCCACCAAATTTATGGATTCATTAAGAATAAAGTTTTGTGTCACATATAAATGAAAAGATTTGTCTCCCATAGCCACTACTAATGAGCTCTTGGTGTGCTTCAATTGATCATTATAGAGGGCATTATGTTAACATTCATCATCTAATCTTCTTGTAGAGATCAAATTGAAAGGAATTTCTGGAGCACGTTTGACATTCTGAAGAACTAACGTTGAACCATTATTAGTTTTCACACAAACCGTACCAACACCAAACACCTTAACTTCACTAGCATTGCCCATCTTTAGTACTCCGAAGTCAACAAGAGTATAAGATGAGAAAAAACATTTTCTTGGTGTGATATGTGATGTAGCTCAAGAATCTACTATCCATCTCGTCTCATGGGATACCAAATTGATGACGTTTTCATCATAGTGTGATGACACGGTAGGTCATTTTATGCTTTGAAACCTAATTTTGTGATCCGAAGCCTTAAGTATCTTTAACATTTCTTGATTTGCGTGTGCAGTTCAAGCGTCTTTTGGGAAAGCTTTTATGTCAACAAATGAGAAAAATATGAAATTTTACCTTTAAATCCACTTGAGTTGACTTCAATCAACGTTTTGATAAAATGGAACCGAAATCGTGTTTTGACGGTCAGGTGTGTCTGTATCATGATTTAGGACTTGGGCGTATGCACGAAATCAAATTCAAAAGTCCCTAGCCCGAGTTATCATATTTTATAGAAATTTCAAAGTTTAAGGCTTAATGAATTTGAAATGATTCATGGATGTTTTACTTTTGGATATTGGGTCCGTTTTTTTTTCTGGAGCCCGGTATAGGTTCAATAGTACCTTTATGATACGTCTATCAAATTTGGTGAGAAACGGAGTTGGTTTGACGTGATTCGGACGTCCTATTGTGAAAATAGAAATTTTAAAGTTTTCTTGAAAATTATTTGATTTTGTGTTCAACACGTAGTTCTAGGTGTTATTTTGGCAATTTGATTGCACGATCAAGTTCGTATGATATTTTTAGACTTGTGTGCATAGTTGGTTTAGAGCCCCGAGGGTTCGATTGAGTTTCGAATCGGCCACAAAGTTAATTTGGACTTAGAAATCAGCTAGTGTCTGCAATTTCTTGCAATTGGTATTTGATCTCGCATTTGCGAGATCAGTGTTCGCATTTGCGAACATCCAAAATTCCTAACAGGATCGCATTTGCGAAGAGTGTCAGGGTCAGCATAAGTTTGCATTTGCAGGGAGGCAAGAGTTCGCATTTGCGAACAATGATGCGCATTTGCGAAAGGGGTTAGGTGGGGGCAGTGATCGCAAATGCGATCAAATGGTCCCATTTGCGGAAAAGTCAGTGTTCGCATTTGTGAACTTCTCATGGCAAATGCGATGATTGCAGAGGTGTGAGAGTCTTCGCAAATGCATGGATCTCTCGCATGCAAACCCTGTTGATACCCAATTGTTTCTCAAATTATTTTAAAATTGCATATATATTCTCAAAATTACTTTTTATAATAATTGGTATTTTTCCATAATTTTCCATATTATTATCAATTTTTTTATTTATTTATTCAGTACTTTATATCCAATAATTATTTAGAAATTATTTTACAAATAATTTCAAAATATTTCTTAGCTGAGTATATTATTTTTTATCCTATTAGGAGTTAATTATTTCACAAACTAGCCAATCTGGCATTATTTGGCTATAATTACATTAATTTTATAATTATAGCCTAATTGTATATTTTATAGTATTTTAATTCAATAATCTGTCATTTTATATTTTTAATACTAGTTAATTACCTTAATTTCCCCTATCTAGCCTTATTTTCATTTTTTTAATGTAATTGTTAGCTATTTTTTAATAATTACTTACCTATTTAATTGGGTATTTAACAAGTAGCCCATTTTTATATAAAATAAAGCCTAAAATCAACCTAATTCCTAACCCAACAGACTCCCAAGCCCAAACCTAAATATACCCGCCCAATCCGAATCCAATCCTGACCGTTGATCAAAAAATTGATCAACGGTCCAGATACCCCCATTCCTTAATTAACCCCTAACGACTACCCTTTCCCTCATTCACTCCCCTCTCATTAATCTCTCTACTCTTTCTCTATATCTGGTTCTCTCTAGAACCTTCTCAGATCCTCCTCTCCGGTGGAGTCTCTTCATCTCCTCCGGCCACTTGGCTTGCTGGAAGTTATGTCCTCTCATCATCACCTGGCCCCTACTTCACCCCATGCCGGTCTGATGATACCTTCAGGCCCTCAGGTGAACCTGGAGCGGTTCAACTCCTACCCATGGTCCCTCATGCCATTTTCCGGCCACCTCCGGCCGTTTGAGTAAGATCTGTGACTTCTCCGGCTAAGGCTAGTGACATTTTTAAGGCTTTCTTGTTTTCTCTAGGTTCTCTGAAACCCTAACTCCTAATAATTTCCGATTTCTTTTATATCTGTCTTAGATCTGTGTACGTTATGAAGCTTTTTACATGTTTCCTTCAACGAAACCTTCCTATTTCTAAAGTGACTTTTCATCTTCATGACTAGGGTTTCTGAAACCTTTTCTCCAAAACTATTTTTTTCCCCTGATTTTAAGTGTTATTATGTGATTTTTGTTGTGTTTAAACAATTTCTGTTAAGTTCTCCCTTAACCTAACCTATTATGTTGAAAACCCCTAATTTCTGGTTTTAGTCATGGATTCGTATTTCGTCTTTACTGTATGCTCGTTCAACTTGTCTGTATGTTTGATTCTCATGAACATGTCTTGATTAATTTGAGTATTTTGTGGTACCCTAGTAATATCCTATGAAGGTTTCATACTTGGTTCTACCTGCTTAAAAGTTGCTTATTTGTTTATTCGTAGAAGTCTACACTATTTCCCTTAATCAGTGCTATTCTTTGACTATCGAATCCCTAATTCTCTGTGATTTTACCCTATTTTTGTTCATCAGTGTCTCTAATTTTTGCTTCCCCCGCTCATAGCATGTTTATTGTGTTAACTCCCTCGATCATTTACTATGTGTTAATTTGAATCCCTGATTCTTTTACCCTATTCTTGCTTATGCTATGATTGTCCCGTTCATTTGTGATACTTTCCTTTAATTGATATTGATTTTCTGTAATTGATACCTCAGTCATCTCATGATGATTTCCTTACTGATTTCCATCTTTTAAATGATTTCCTGCCTTATTTTATGGTCGATTATGTTGTCAAACTAATTCATTTGTATTTTCCTTAATTAAAACCATATGAATCTAGCCCTAGTTGTTTGCTCTATGCCTATTATGTTTGAATTTATTTCCTTATTTTTTACGCTCCAGTTACTCATTGATTTCTTTCCTTATTTGGTCACTTGTCTTTACCGTTTGAAGTTGACTACCAGAATTAATGGCGTACTCAGATTGATTTTTATTCTTAATTGATTTTGAGTTCTATAATTATTAAATAATTGATTCTTGCCTTATATTACCTAGCTTCTAAACTGCTATATATGCACAATCTTCCTGTTTTTCAACACACACAGAGACACGGACTAATTAGTGCAATTCTCTCTCACACAACTAAACTTTCTCTCTCTCTCTCTCTATTCTCTCTTCTATGCTAGCTACTACTCTAAGTTAGCCGGCTACAAGCCAAGGCTACCTACTGTGCATCCTCTATTTTCTGCTTTGTGTTACTGCTTTCTGCACCCTATTAGTATGTTCTAGTTTAGATTTCAGCCTTCAAACCAATATGTTTCAATTAGTGCTGCAATTCATCGTGTTTCCAATCTGCTTGTATCTATTATTCTATTGTTCAACAAGTAACTAGGATTTGGATTTTATCTGGTATGTCAAGTTCTGCCTTATTTATTAACATGCCTTTGTGTGTTCAAACCTGCCTTCATGCGAACCTTTCTGCTTATGTTTGGTACAGTAGTTTGGGTAAACTCTACTGTCTTGAACTATTTGGTCTTGTTATTTTAGTATAATTCTATGCTCTACTGTGTCCCCAATCCCCGAAATCCCCTTAACTTTTGGTTGTGTGCTGCCTATTACATGTTTGTCATCATGTGTTCTATGTGCCCAATCCCTAATACCCCTGTGTGAAAGTTTGGGTGCTGAACCTGCCTTGGTTCTTTTGTTCCATGTGTGATGCTGAACACGTTTTGGTTCTGAGTTTTGTCTGTTGCTTGTTGATTGCCCTGCTCTTCTAAAATCTGTTTTATTAAGACAACTCTCTCCCATTTTTATAAAACTATTTCAATTGAGTCTCTCTTTTCAAAATTGTTTCTTACTTAAGCTCTCCCAAAACTATGTTGTGCACTTTCACCTTACTCTTACACCACTAGGTTCTGCCCCTTTTGTGTGAGCATTGCTTTGGGATCCTTGAGCTCCCTCTGAACATTGACACACAAGAGCTGGCCTTTCCATACTGCACTTACTCTATCTTGGCTATGAAATCTGGGTGGGAGCACTGCCCGGGAGCCCTTGAGGTCCTTAGGGAACTCTGACACACCTGGACTATGATATAGGTTGTGAAACAATACATGGCACGGAGGACCTGGAGACTTGGGCCTACTATGAAGGCTCCCTATAGTTAACTTCTTCTTTTCATACTTTTAGTTATTGTAATTCATACTTAGAGGCCTGTACTAATTATTTGTAAAGACAACTATGGGGTTGGATAGTTAAATGGGTGGGTGATATACATGTTGTAGTATAATTAAGGGTAGAGATCATGTTTCTATGTTTACTTTTCTTTATGTGCAATAGCAACCATGTTTAGGTACAACATGCCAAGCATGCCATGCATATCATGTTACTTAGGATTTATGGGTATTATATTCAACATCTCATTACGCTTAGAAATCCTGTCTATAGGGTAACTAACAACAACAAAATGGCTATTATGATATTTTTCTCATGTCTACCTGTTCTGAGATATCATTTAGAAATCCTGCCTGAAAATAAATAATGTTAACAAAAAATTACAATCATGTCTCATCATGCTTACGCACTTAGAGATCCGTTTCTAGGTAAACGACATTAAAAACTATCACCTGTGCTATTTCTGAAACTATGAAAATGTTATGGTTCTATGTGCATGTAGAGATCCTGTCTTAGTGACTGCATAAGCTGCATAAGCATCATTCTCCGTTAGACAACATGTTATAGGGTGACACCCATCTAACCACACTTAGTCTAAATACAAAACAGTCTTATTGTTCTAACAAGCTGGTAACTTAGTCTCTGAGCATCTGCAACACCTAGAATTGCATGCTATTAAGTATAACAACCTGGAGTTATCAATAAAGCTGGACAACTTCTGCATATTATTCTACACGCCTAGGAAAACCTTAGGTAATCAGCCATAAAAATAAAACCAGAATTGTCTTTGTGATTATGTTTAACTGTTTGCATGTTAAAATCAGTAGGCAAGCCTGAGTTATGTAATCTGACTCTGCTATTATCCCTTAGACATTATGCTTAGGATCATAATCTGAATTAATGACCTTAATTGTATATGAGACATGCTGTTTATGTGCAATATGTGTGGAGGTATACTTGAGTCTTTATCTGGTTTCCATGATTTTCCCCTTAATTGAAGTCCTATCTATTTTCATTTTGTGTCGCCTTAGTAATTTTCACCTTTTAAAACCTAAGTGTCTGCCTAGCACCTCCCTTATAGGATATGAGTCCTAATTTCCTCCGGGTTTAATAAGAAAGGGATGGGTAACAGCATGCAATAGAGGTCGTGACCAACACGCGCTTTAGTTACCTTCACGGGGTGGGAGAGGGTAGATATGGACATGATGTCTGGTGCGCTAATACCACATGTAGCCCCTCTTAGATGAGTGTCATACCGGGTATTGCATTGATGTGATCCATATCATAAACAATCCAAGGACATTCATTTACTTCTCATAAATATGCTTAGATTGTAATTCTTTTTAAAAGCTAGTTCTTCATTAACTGTTTTTTCAAACATCTGTAGTTAGACTTAAATCCCCTATTATTTGAGTCTTACTTGTTTATTTGCTAAATTGTAAAAATTTACAAAAGAGTTGTTTGGCCGGGAACCACACTTGTGGATCCTGAGGGGTGCCTAACACATTCCCCTTAGGATAATTTCAAGCCCTTACCATGTCTTCATCCTATCTCAAAAGATCCAGGGGCCCTCCACCCACTCCTCCTCCTAGTCCTCCTAAAGGCAAGAACAAGGGCAAGAATAAAATGGAAGATTCAAGCAACATCAGAAAGAAGAACACGGTTGAACGGGTAGAGGCCACTGATGGCCAGGGTATTCGGGTTCCTAATGAGAATATGTCACAGCTTGAGAAAAAGTTGTTGAAATTCCAAGAAGAGCTTGATCAGGTTCAAAATCTGGCAAACCTTTCATTTTCCCCCAACATCCCAGACGCCACCCTCCCCAACATTAAAAATCCTACACCTCCACAAAATATCCCAAGACACCAGACTTATCCCGCACCTCACCATCACACCACCCACCAAAGAACCAATGTAACACCTGTCATACCCCAAATAACACTCCACAACTTATCCCGGAACCTCAAAAATCCACAAAAGACCATATCTACACCCATGCACCAGGCCACCATAACAATCCTATATACGTGGAGACTATGCCACACTCCGCTGAACCTATCTCATACACACCTGAATCTGATGAAAAGGATCTGCTTATCATGAACTTGGCCGAGGAACTTAGGAAGCTGACCAGCCGGGTTCCAGGCGTTGAGGGAATATGTGATTACCCAAAAGGTCATCCTAAGTAATTCTAACTAAATCTGTGTTCCGAGGCCCTGAAAGCCTCCGTTAATCTCACCTCGATGTGTGTGCGCAGCCAGGGCGTGTAGCTGGGAAGTCTTTATGTTGAAATTTGATGAAAAATGGAATTTATGATAATTAAATGAATAAAGTTGACTATGGTCAACATTTTTGGTAAACGGACCCGGACACATGATGTGACATTCCCAGAGGGTCCGTAGGAAAATATGGGACTTGGGAGTATGCCCGGAATCGAATTCCTAGATCCCAAGCCCGAGAAATAAATTTTTAAAGAAAATTGTTTTCTGAAAATAATAAAGGAATTTGAAAATAAATAATTATGTGAAAACTGTGTTACCGAGCCTGTATTATGGTTCCGGAGCTCGTAACAGGTTTAGTATATGTTATGTGAGTTATCTGTGAAATTTGGTGTAAAACGGACTTGAAATGACGCGATTCGGACTAAAATTGGAAAAGTTGAGTTTTATGAAGTTTTAAGAAAATTCTAAAAGTTTCGAGGTTTAATTCGATGAATTTGATGTGATTTTGGTGATTTAAAATCTTGAATAAGTCCGTAGGATATTTTGGGAGTTGTGTGTGTTATTGGTTTAGAGCCTGAGGGCTCGGGTGAGTTTCGGGTAGGCATCGGAGTGCAAAAAGTTAGAAAAACTCTGGTGTGATGTTGCAGGTTTGTGGTGTCTGGTGTTTTCTTCTCTGCAGTCGCAGAGGTCTGTCCAGGTCCCTTCCGCGATCGCATCCCTTCGATCCGCGATCGCATAGTGTGACGTCCCAGTGTTCCGCGATCGCAAACCTCTTCCTGCGATCGCATGGGGTCAGCTAAGCTATATTCCGCGATCGCGACTCCTCTTCTGCGATCGCAATGAGTTAGGACAAGACTCTCCACGATCGCAGCCCTTTTCTTGCGATCGCGATGAACAAAATCGCCCAGTTAATTCCTTAAGTCAAAAACATAATACTATTACGGGATTATAACTTTTTCACCATCTTCTTCCTCTCCAAGACCCCATAAGCGATCCTCAAGCGAGTTTTCTTCCGTAGCCACATGGGTAAGTGATCCTAACTCTAATCTCTACCATTTTCCTTCATCAATCACTAGAATCTAGGGCTAAAATCATGAAATCAAAGTAGGAATTAGGGATTTTATGTAGAGTTGGGTTTTTGAGAATTTTGGGTGATTCAACCTCAATTTGGGGTCGAATATTAAAACAAATTATATATTCTAACCCGTGGGGTTATGGGTGATCGGGTTATGGTCCGAGCCTCGTGTTTGGACCAAGCGGGCCCGGGGTCAAATTTTGAAATCTTAAGAAGAATGGTTAGAAATTAGTAATTAGGCTATGGGTTTGATTTATTGAGCCATTATTGATATACTTGGGTTGATTATGTCTAGATAATACCGTTCCGGAGTCGGATTCTAAAGGAAAGGCTGTGATTGAGGCTTGACTTGCATTTTTGGATCCGAGGTAAATGGTTGGCCTAACCATAGCTTGAGGGATTAGGTATAGAGTCTTATTTGCTATGTGTAATTCATGTCCAACGTATAGGCGGGGTGACGAGTGCCTATATGTTGCGGTCAAGCATGCCCGTGAGTCAATTGTGATGAATCGTACTGTGTTCTTAATATTCTTCGTACTATGAGTAATTGGTGATTTAGAAGTGATACCTTGATGTTGTTTCATGACGTGGAGAGTTATTGTGTTATTTGTTTCAGTTGAGGCTTTTACTGTTGAAACTGTATTTCTGATGCGAGGTTGGTTATAGCTGAGACCCTTGCCGGGCACTTGTTGAGTTATTAATTAATGATTTCTCCTTGCCGGGATGATAGAATTTTATTGAGTATCTACATACACTTGAGACTTCTTATTGTTGATTTTCACATTATATTGTTGTTTTTTTATTATTATTTATTGCACGAGGGGACATGCCGTGCTGATTGTTTGTTATTTATCACACGAGGGGACATGCTGTGTTGATCGTTTATTATTTATCGCACGAGGGGACATGCCGTGCCGATTGTTTATTATTTATCACACGAGGGGACATGTCGTGTTGATCGTTTATTATTTATTGCACGAGGGGACATGCTGTGCCGATTGTTTGTTATTTATCATACGAGGGGACATGTCGTGTTGATCGTTTATTATTTATCGCATGAGGGGACATGCTGTGCTGATTGTTTGTTATTTATCACACGAGGGGACATGCCGTGTTGATCATTGATTATTTATTGCACGAGGAGACATTCTGTGCCGACTGTTACTATATACGCACGAGGGGACATTACGTGCCGAGTGATTGTGAGGTTATGCACAAGGGGACATGCCGTGCCTTTTGCTGTTCATTATCTGTTTTGAGAAGTTAAATTCCTGCTTTTACTTTTACATTTCAGTTATTACTCGTTCTACCGTGCTAGCATTTTGTTGCCCCTTTTACCCCCAGCATGTTCTCCCCGTATCTGTCTTACTTGCTTATTTCCATCGATATTTTCCTGTTATTATATAGAATTGCACAGGTACATATATTGTTGTCGGTCCTAGCCTCGTCACTACTTCGTCGAGGTTAGGCTCGACACTTACTCAGTACATGGGGTCGGTTGTACTGATGCTACACCTGCACTTCTTATGTTGTGCACACTACGCAGCCGGACCTGGTGGTCACTGATAGTCGGAGCATTCCATTAGTTGACACAGGAGACATCGAGGTAGACCCGCAGACGTTCGTGGGCCTTGTCGTCACCTTCTACTCTTCACTTTCAGCTTTGTCTTATCTTATAGTTCAAAGACAGTCATATGTACTTATTTTCAGACCTTTGTTTTAGTAATATCTTAGACACTTCGTGAGTATGTGACACAAGTTATAGGATTTGTATATGGGTTTTATTTCGAAATTGCTAGATTATTTTTGGTAATTTGTTAACCTTTATATTTCTTACCATTGATGCCTAGTTACCTTGTTCGTTTTAGTTGTTAATGAATCCCATCTAGTTCAAATGTTTGCTTATCTAGCGAATTCAACGTTAGACGCAGTCATGGCCGAAGGTGGGATTACGGGTCGTGACAAAATCAAGGGAGTTGAAGGGCGGAATTATGAAGACCTCTGCATACAGCCTGATGTCGAACTGCCGGAGGGGTACAAACCTCCAAAGTTCGAAATGTTTGATGGTACATGTGATCCAAGGGTCCATCTGAAGACCTATTGTGACAAGCTGGTTGGATTAAGGAAGGATGAAAGGATCTGCATGAAGTTGTTCATGAGGAGTTTGAAAGGAGATGCATTGTCTTGGTACATCAGCCAAGATCCCAAGAAGTGGTCAAACTGGGTGAGCATGGCATCTGACTTTATGGACAGGTTTAGATTTAATACAGAGAATGCACCAGACGTGTTCTACATCCAGAATTTGACGAAGAAGCTCACAGAGACTATTCGCGAGTATGCTACTCGCTGGAGGTCCAAAGCTGCTAAAGTCGGACCCGCTTTAGAGGAGGATTAGATGAACAAGTTCTTTGTCCGGGCTCAGGACCCCCAATACTATGAACGGTTGATGATGATTGAGAACCACAAGATCTCCGACATTACCAAATTGGGGGAAGGATTGAAGAAAGTATTAATAGTGGCATGGTCACAAATTTCGAAGCCTTGCAAGCTATGAATAAGGCTTTACAGTCCGGTGGTGTGTCCAAGAAAAGGGATGTGAGAGCTATGATGGTTGCACAAAGAACCAAATCCCCACTTAAATACAAACTTACCCAACACCTCCACTCACATATCAACCAACCCCAAATTACCAAGCACCCTCACCCTCATACCAAGCTCCACCACCAACTTATCAATCACCTCTGCCATCTACATATCAACCTGCTTCACCCAGATACTCCCAACCCGCTCCTGTCTACCACACTTACAATCCTCAACCCTCCCATTATCAATCACCCCATGCACGCCAAAACATCCCCAGACCTCGGCCTAATTTTGATCACAGACCTCCAAAGCAGTATACCGCCATCGCTGAACCCATCGACAAGCTGTACGAGAAGCTTAAAGCTACTGGTTATGTCACACCCATCCCTGCTGCAACCCCTGAAAATCCTTCCCAGTCGGTTAATCCAAACAAATCTTGTGCATACCACTCCGGCATGAAAGGACACACCATCGACGAATGTCGTTCTTTGAAAAACAAAATACAGTCCTTGATTGATAACAAGATCATTGTGGAAAAGGAGCCCGCTCTGAACGTCTGCAACAATCCTCTGCCAGACCATAAGGGTTGAGGTATCCACATAATTGAAATAGAAGATCACTAGGATTTCGAGGTATCGATCCGATTGATCGTAGAAGGCGATAACCCAAAGAAACCAGCAGTTACTTTCAATCCAATCATAGTCCAGATTCAACAGTCCGGGGATGCAAGGTAATTATGTCAATACCCCTTGAATTTGAAGCAGCGCCACCCGCAAAGACACTGGTACCAATTGAGGTTGAATTTGTGTCTCCGGCAAATGCACCCGCAGCATTCGAGGTTGCAGTCTTTCCACCTAAGGCACATGTTCCCTTCGAAGAAAGGATAGACGCGCCGATCCCAGTGGAGATGTGAACCACACCACCCTTCTATACAAATGTTGTACCTTGGGACTATACAGCCGAGGCGAGAAGGAAGGGCAAGGTCAGGATTGAAGAAGCTGTCGTAGCACATGGTATGACAAGAACTGGTAGAGTCTATACCCCCAAACATCTAGCTGAATCAAGCAAGCAGGCTTCCAATCGGCCACCCCTCATTGAGATAGGTCCGGACAAACTTTGGAGGAAAGTACAGGCCAAGGAGTATTCGGTCATCGACCAATTGAACAAGACGCCAACACAAATGTCCATTCTCTCTTTGCTGCAGAGTTCTGAGACGCACATGAGTGCTTTGTTGAAGGTGTTGAATGAAGCATATGTGCCGAACAATATCACTTGTGGGGAAATGGTCAATATGGTAGGCCAGGTGTTGGAAAGCCATAAGATTACTTTTCATGAAGACGAGCTGCCACCTGAAGGGCTAGGGCATAAAAAAGCACTGCATATCACCGCACAATGCGAAGATTATTTCATCACCAGAATCCTGATCGATGAAAGGTCCAGTCTTAACATCTGTCTGCTGATAACACTCAAGAAACTGGGTAAACGGCTACATGATATAAAGGACGAAGCAATAAACATGAAAGCTTTCGATAGTTCTCAAAGGTCCACGATTAGTGAGATTAGTCTATCCCTGCAGATGGGACCAACCTGGTTCGAGGTCGACTTCCAAGTGATAGATTTACTAGCGTCTTACAACTTGCTATTAGGACGACCATGGATCCATGATGTTGGGGCCGTAGCATCAACACTGCATCAGGCAGTGAAGTTTGAATGGAACCACCAGGAGGTGATTATTCATGGCGATGGTAGCAACCCTATTTACAGCCGCCAGACTATTTCGGCAATCGAGGGAAGAAGGAAGCTAGGTGGAGAAACTTACCACCACATTGAACGGGTCAATGCTATCGACAAAGACAAATGGTGGGATAGCAAAATCGATAGCATACTAAGCTGGAGTGGGTACGAGCCTGGCAAAGGGCTCGGTAAGAACCTCCAAGGAATCTCTAAACCCATAAAGCTCAAGAAATATGGTACTACCTTCGGTTTGGGATATGAGTACACCTGGGAAGAATTCAATAGTTGGTCTCCACCTTGGCGCGGTCCTTACTGCCCACTGGAGCAGGCGATACCGCATCTGGAGCATACCTTCCAACAGGCCGACATTATTTATGGGTCGGATGAAGAAGAAGCACTAGCATCAACGAGGAACTTGTTTCTGGAGGACAGTGATATGGACTGTTGTGTTATTCTCAGGGAGCAGGGGGAGGAATGCCCTTCCATATAGTCTATGAGCATAGGGGCATATCTCAAGAATTGGACCATCAGGACAACCAAAGCCCGACAAGCCTCGGGGTAGCAAGGCTAAAACAAGAATTATTCATTGTTTTCCTTTGATAAATGATTTTTCTTTTCGCATTTTAATTCCTGCAATAAGATCTTCAATGTTCAAAACAATTGTTCAATTTATCAAAAGCATTTTAATTTTTCTTATGAACCAATATTTATTGCTATTATTTTCTCTCAATAATTTATCTATACAGCATTATTATTACTTGTCTTGATGAACCAATGACTGTGACATGCAACGAGACAACGCATCAAATAGACGTTGATTCAGAAAAGGATGATGTACCTGATGCAATTGTCAAAGAAGTGGAGAATTTAGTTAACAGACCTAAGTCCAACCTAGACGAGACGGAAATTGTCAACTTAAGAGATTCAGAAAATGTCAAGGAAACGCGAATCACCATTCACCTGTCGCCATCAGAAAAGAAGGAATACACAGAATTTCTAAAGGAATATGAGGACATATTCGCCTGGTCGTACGATGACATGACTGGTCTGAGTACATCTATTGTGGGTCACAAACTGCCAACCAATCCAATATGTCCACCAGTCAAGAAAAAGCTCAGAAAATTCAAGCCCGATATGAACTTGAAAATCATGGAAGAAGTTACCAAGCAGATCAACGCCAAGGTTCTCAGGGTAGCTGAATTCCCGACCTGGTTAGCTAACATTGTACCAGTGCCAAAGAAATATGGAAAGGTCAGAGTCTGTGTTGACTACCGGGACCTCAACCGGTCCAGTACGAAAGACGACTTCCCTTTGTCAAACATACACATCCTGATTGACAATTGCACCAAGCATGAGCTACATTAATTCGTGGATTGCTTCGCTAGTTTCATCAGATCTGGATGGATAAAAAGGACGCTGAGAAAACGGATTCCATTTCGCCGTAGGGAGTATACTGCTACAAGATGATGCCATTCGGCCTGAATAATGCAGGGACCACATACATGAGAGCCATGACCACTATTTTCCACAATATGATACACAAGGAGATTGAGGTATACGTGGATGATGTTATTATCAAATCCAAGAAAGCCACTGATCACATAGCAGACTTGAGGAAGTTCTTCAATAGGTTGCGGAAATACATTCTGAAGTTGAATCCTGCAAAGTGTGCATTTGGGGTTCCTGCTGGGAAGTTGCTTGGGTTTATTGTGAGCCGTCGAGGAATAGAGCTGGATCAATCAAAGGTCAAAGACATTAAAGAACTACCACCGACAAGGAAAAAAAAGATGTGATGAGCTTCTTGGGAAGGCTTAATTACATCAGCCGATTCATAGCACAATCTACAGTTATCTGTGAGCCGATCTTCAAGATGCTAAAGAAGGATGCCACAACCAAATGGACCGATGATTGCCAGAAAGCCTTCAACAGAATTAAGGAGTACTTTTCAACCCCACCAGTCTTGGTACCACCTGAGCCAGGTAGACCTTTGTTACTCTACCTCACAGTGTTAGATGGAGCTTTCGGTTGTGTTCTGGGGTAGCACGATGAAACTGGAAGGAAGGACCAAGCTATTTTTATCTCAACATGAAGTTCGCTCCGTATGAGGCCCGGTATTGTCTTTTGGAACGCACATGTTATGCTCTGAAGTGGGTGGTTCAGAAGCTGAGGCATTACTTTTGTGCCTACACCACATATCTCATATCGAGGATGGATCTCTTGAAGTACATCTTTCAGAAGCCCATGCCCACTGGAAAGCTAGCCAAGTGGAAAATCCTATTGAGTGAGTTCGACATTGTTTACGTGACTCAAAAAGCGGTCAAGGGACAGGAACTGGCAGACCATCTTGCGGAAAACCTCGTGGATGGAGAGTACGAACCCCTAAAAACGTATTTTCCTGATGAAGAGGTATGATTCGTAGGAGAAGACATTGCAGAATCCTATGACGGTTGGAGAATGTTCTTCGATTGAGCAGCAAATTTCAAAGAAGTCGGCATTGGAGCAGTTCTAATATCAGAAACCGGTCAGCATTAACCGGTGTCTGTCAAACTCAGATTCCCATGCACCAACAATATGGCCGAGTATGAAGCCTGCATCTTAGGGCTCAAAATGGCCATTGACGTGAACGTTCAAGAGCTGCTAGTGATTGCAGACTCAGACTTATTTATACATCAGGTACAAGGGGAATGTGCAACTAAGAATTCCAAGATACTGTCGTATCTACACCATGTACATGAGTTAAGAAAGAGGTTCACGAAGACAGAATTCCAACATGTTCCCAGGATTCAGAACGAGTTCGCCGATGCATTGGCTACTTTGTCCTCGATGATTCAGCATCCATACAAGAATTTCATTGATCCTATTCCAGTGAAGATCCATAATCAGCCAGCTTAGTGTGCCCATGTCGAAGAAGAAGCAGACGGAAAGCCTTGGTTTCATGACATCAAGGAATACTTGGCAAAAGGAAATTACCCAGAGCTTGCAAATCCTACTCAGAAACGCACACTTCAGAGACTATCCAACAACTTCTTTCACATCGGAGGAATCCTGTATAGGAGGACTCCCGAATTTGGATTCTTAAGATGTGTCGACGCAAAGGAGGCCTCCAAACTTCTTGAGGAGATTCTTGCTAGGACCTGTGGCCCGCATATGAATGGTTTTGTTTTGGGTAAGAAGATACTCCGGGCCGGTTACTTTTGGATGACCATGGAAACGGACTGCATCCAGTACGTCCGAAAATGCCATCGCTGTCAGATACATGCAGACATGATAAAGGTACCTCCAAATGAGCTTAATGCAACAAGCTCACCATGGTGTTCGTCGCTTGGGGCATGGATGTTATTTGACCAATCGAGCCTGCCGCCTCCAACGGATACAGGTTCATCCTCGTAGCCATCGACTATTTCACCAAATGGGTCGAAGCAGCATCCGACAAAGCAGTGACTAAGAAAGTCTTGGCAGACTTTGTCCGCGACCGTGTTGTTTGTCGATTAAGAAATTCATAGTCGATCATTACCGCCAATGGTTCCAATCTCAACAGCGACTTGATGAAAGCTATGTGTGAAACTTTCAAGATCAAACACAAGAATTCCACAGCCTATCGACCTCAGATGAATGGAGATGAAGAAACCGCCAACAAAAACATCAAGAATATATTGAGGAAGAGATAGAAAAGCACAAGCAGTGCACGAGAAGTTATCATTCGCTTTACGAGGATATCACACCACAGTCCGCACATCAACCGGGGGAAATCCTTATATGTTGGTTTATGGCACAGAGGCTGTTATTCCCACCGAAGTTGAGATTCCATCCCTAAGAATTATACAGGAAGCCAAGCTCAGTGATGCAGAGTGGGTAAAGAGTCGTTATGAGCAGCTAGCCCTCATAGATGGAAAGAGAATGAATGTAGTCTGCCATGGTCAGCTCTATCAGAACAGAATGTCCAGAGCCTTCAACAAAATAGTCAAGCCAAGACAATTCACACCGGGGAAACTGGTGTTAAAGAAGATTTTTCCACATCAAGATGAAGACAAAGGGAAGTTCTCTCCCAACTGGCAAGGCCCATACATGGTTCACCGAGTTTCGACAGGAGGAGCTCTTATACTTGCAGAAATGGACGAAGAAGTCTGGCCAAAACCAATCAATTCAGATGCTGTCAAGCGTTACTATGCGTAATATTTGTGTTTTATCAATAATGTAAATTGAACTATGCCTGACCTGATTCCCGTTTAAGAGGGGATACGTAGGCAGCCCTATGGGTTCAGTCATAATTCGATAAAAATTCCATTTTTCCCCGCAATTGAAAACTGGGGCAGAATTTTGAGGAGGACCCTCAAAATTCCGAAGCAAGTTCAGTCGCTCGCCGCACGAGCAACAATCAGAAATGTCAACCCATCAAACTAGGGCAAAATTTTGAGGAGGACCCTCAAAATTCCGAAGCAAGTTCAGTCGCTCGCCGCACGAGCAACAATCAGAAATGTCAACCCATCAAACTAGGGCAAAATTTTGAGGAGGACCCTTAAAATTCCGAAGCATGAGAGGTTGCAATGTCTCGAACCGTGTCGCGGTCGTCGGTTCATCCAAAAATCATTTTAAATTATACATTGTGAAATACTTTTACAAAATCATGCATGTTTGTCCGTGAAACAGCTTTGTTCAGCAACGCTACCCTAATGATACATACAGTATCATTAGATTAAGCGGACAAGTCAAGGAAAGACAGCGGGAATATGAACTAACCTCCCCCGTTTACATAACTCACGATCTTTTATTTGGATGCAGGAACTAGGGTTGCAAAATCCCTAAACATACTGTCCGCCTAGGGACAAACATTTTTTAAAATGTGATTCCCAAACCGTTGCACTTTCCGACATTTATTATAAATGCAAACGATGCTTCATTATCAAAATACTCACAATGGTCACAAACTTGCATAAGGCTACCATTCTGCCTTCTGAGGTTAAGCTCTACCTCCATCTACATTGCATAAGGCTACCCTTCTGCCTTCCAACTTGCATAAGGCTACCATTCTTCCTTCCGAGGTTAAGCTCTACCTCCACCTCCAACTTGCATAAGGCTACCATTCTGCTTTCCGAGGTTAAGCTCTTCCTCCACCTGCACCTTTACATAAGGCTACCATTCTGCCTTCCGAGGTTAAGCTCTACCTCTATCTTCATTGCATAAGGCTACCATTCTGCCTTCCAATTTGCATAAGGCTACCATTCTGCCTTCCAACTTGCATAAGGCTACCTAATTTTCCTTCCGAGGTTAAGCCCTACCTCCACCTGCATCTTTGCATAAGGCTACTTTTCTGCATTTCGAGGCTAAGTTTTTCCTCCAATTTATTTTTCAACACTAACCGCTTTCTTAAGCACTATTTACTTCGCTTTCCTTTCGGGCTAAGCTCTGCCCTCTCAATACGTAAGACTAAGCTCTGTATTGTCAACATCACACTACTACATTCTTCATGGGCTGAAATATCGCAAACTTATCCAAAGGAGTCATCGTTCGGAGGCACCATCCTCATAGCCCGAGAACACCATGCCATATCCTGAAGATCTCTTTCAATTTTGCATATCATTATTCAGAGGCGTCATTGTTCGGAGGCACCATCCTCATGGCCCGAGAACATCATTTCATGGCCTGCGAATCCTGCATCGAGCGATTCATGGCCTAGGACATCATGGTCTGAGGACGTCATCCTTAACCGTCCGAAGACAACATTCATAGTTCGACGGGAATTTACATCATGTTTAAATTACGCAATATATGCTTGTATCGTTTATTTGCAGGTAGTCCGGTGAGCAACGGTCATCCTGGCAGGAGCGGTCCCGCTCCAGTTCTCCTAACCATTCCTATAAACCGTTTGTCCATCTAGTCCTATGTGTTGCGTCTGTTCTTGCAAGACTTCATCGGTATACTTCGTGGATGACTCCTGAACTACATATGCCCTGATTCCTGTAAAACCAGGGATATGTAGGAAACTCAAAAACCAGGGTGCGGCCTAAACCTCTCCAAAACGCTTCGCTCGGTCAAAATTGACAATCATGCCTTTACCCGACAACCCTTTCATCCTTTCCAGGTAAAGAGGGGCAGTTGTTGATACCCAATTTTTTCTCAAATTATTTTAAAACTTGCATATATACTCTCAAAATTACTTTTTATAATAATTGGTACTTTTCCATAATTTTCCATATTATTACCAATTTTTTTTTATTCAATACTTTATATCCAATAATTATTCATAAATTACATAACAAATAATTTCAAAATATTTTCTAGCTCAATATATCATTTTTAATCCTATTACGATTTAATTATTTCACAAACTAGCCAATCTGGCATTATTTGGCTATAATTACGATAATTTTACAATTATAGCGTAATTGTACATTTTATACTATTTTAATTCAATAATCCGTCATTTTATATTTTTAATACTAGTTAATTACCTCAATTTCCTCTATCTAGCCTAATTTTTATTTTTAATGTAATTGTTAGCTATTTTTTATTAATTACTTACCTATTTAATTGAGTATTTAACAAGTAGCCAATTGTTATTTAAAATCTAGCCTAAAATCAACATAATTCCTAACCCAACCCAATAACCCAACAGACCCCCAAGCCCAAACCTAAATCTACTCGACCCAATCCGGATCCAATCCTGACCGTTGATCAAAATTGATAAACGGTCCAGATACCCCCCTTCCTTAATTAACCCCTAACGACTACTCCCTTCCCTCACTCACTCCCCTCTCATTCATCTCTCTACTCTCTCTATATCTCTGGTTCTCTCTAGAACTTTCTCATCTCCACCTCTCCGATGGAGTCTGTTCATCTCCTCCGGCCACCTCCCTTGTCGGAAGTTATGTCCTCTCATAATCTCCTGGCCCCTACTTCACCCCATGCCGGTCTGATGATACCTTGAGGCCCTCAGGTGAACCTGGAGCAGTTCAACTCCTACCCATGGTCGCTCATGCCATTTTCCGGCCACCTCCGGCCGTTTGAGTAAGATCTGTGACTTCTCCTGCAAAGGCTGGTGACATTTTTAAGGCTTTCTTGTTTTCTCTGGGTTCTCTGAAACCCCAACTCTTAATATTTTCCGATTTCTTTTAGATCTGTCTTAGATCTGTGTACGTTATGAAGCTTTTTACATGTTTCCTTCAAAGAAACCTTCTTATTTATGAATTGACTTTTCATCTTCATGACTATAGTTTCTGAAACCGTTTCTCCAAAACGATATTTTTTTCTTCTAGTTTAAGTGTTATTTTGTGATTCTTGTTGTGTTTAAACGATTTTCGTTAAGTTCTCCCTTAACCTAACCTATTATATTGAAAACCCCTAATTTCTTGCTTTAGTACTTGACTCTGAGTTCGCCTTTACTGATACTCGTTCGACTTGTCTGTATGTTTGATTCTTATGATGTCATGCCCCAAAATCCATGAGGTCGTGATGGCGCCGGACACCACTGTCGGAAAAGCCAATCATTAATTAATAGAAGTGAAATTTCCTGTTTTAGCACTTTCGAAATCGTTACTTTTCATTTTTATACATAACATCAATATAGAAATCCATTTCGTAGGAAAAGCGACAGATCATTTATGTAAAAAACAACCCAAATACATATATCGCAGAACCCGGTGTCACAAGTGCATGAGTAGATTCTAAGAGTTTATACAATTGGACAAGTAATTTAGAAATAAAAATTCAGTACATAGAGGGTGACTCTGTCGGCTGGGGGTCGTCTCTTAGTAATGCAGCTCGCCTAAGTCTTCAAGTCATCCCTATCGCTATAATAGTACCTGTGCAACAAAAATGCACAGCAAGTGTAGTATAAGTACGAAAACGACGTGTACTCAGTAAGTATCCTGCCTAACCTCAGAGAGGTAGTGACGAGTGGTCGACTTGAGACTTGCTATAAGTCAGTCTAGTATAATTTTAGTGAGACATTAATCATGGATATCATAGAAATATTTAATAATGACCAAGGACTAAGAAATATCAATTTGAATCATATTTAGCACCTTAAACTTTCGTCATTTCAGTTTGGAAATTAAATAATAATCAAGAGTAAGAAGCATAGACTTACTTCACATTCTTACATATCAATTCTTATTCTTTTTGACTGGCAAGTTCAGAACTCTTTATACTAATAAACAAGTATAAATCATAGAAAGTATGTAGCATTTATCATATGCAAACAACTGCCGAGGGTCGAACGACGCGGACCAACAATTATAAACTGTGCACTGCCGAGGCTCGAACGGCTCGAACAATAGATGCATCTATTCACCCTGCTCGTGAATCGATCATGCGACGCGGTTATACATATAAATAAATACGGCTAGCCTGCTCGTGAATCATACCTGCGACTCAGGTGCTCATATGTACACGTATTCACACAATAGATTCATATTTCATCAGGAAGACAGCTTCTCAAATTCAAGTAATAAAATTCTCTTTAGGTGAACACGAAGATATAGTTTAGAACATTTCTGGAAAATCTTTTGCCAAAGTTTTAATAAGGTTTCAAAAACATCACTGGTTTCTCAGGAACACAATCATACAAGGAAGATTCCATTTTCTTTTAAAATGATTGAGGAAAGTAAGTTCAGGTTCTTTCAGATATTCAATTCCTAACTTGGTAATATCACCAGACAAATATCTTTTATAGGATCACAAGTATAACAATTAAGGCATGCTAGTGGGTCCTACACTACCCGGGCATGGTATAACTGTAGCTACGCACGAACTCCCATCACCTCGCACGTACGTAGCCCCCGCAAGTAATTTCATATATTTATTTAGTTCACCTAGGGGTACAATTCCCCCTCACAAAGTTAGAAAGGAGACTTACCTCGCTCCGAAATTCCATAAACGGCCTCCAAGCCCTCCCGACGACTCGAATCGTTGCAAAATACTCCCGAACTAGCCACATAATGGCAAACTAATGAGAATATACTCAAATACATGTTAACAATTCAAATTATACGAAATCCCAACTTCTCTTAGTGAATTGACCAAAATGCCCTTGGGCCCACATGCCCGGATTCCGAAATTTCTCGTAGATATACTCTACCCATAACTTCACTAGTCCAATTATACAATTTACACAAATATTCATGCTCAACTCGTGGCTAAAATCCATTTTTACCAAATTTCTAGGTTTTCTCCAAAACCCCATATTTTCCCAAAATTCATGTTCAATCCATGTAATAATCTTGTATTTAACTTAAAAACATGAAGGAGTTACTTACCTTGTGATTCATGACTAAATTCCTCTCTTGAAGCTCCTCCAAAATCGCCCAAACCAAAGAAGAAATGAAGAAATGACCAACCATTCTCGATTTTTAAAACAATCTGCCCAGGTCATTTTCCGCACCTGCGGTCTTCTGCTTGCACCTGCGCTTCCGCAGGTGCGCTCAATCTCCCGCACCTGCGGCTTCCTCGACTCCAGCCAAACTTCGCACCTGCGATCCAAACGCCGCACCTGCGCCTTCGCAGGTGCGGAAATTCCCTCGCACCTGCGGTTCCAGTCTAGCCCAGCCACCTTCGCTCCTGCGGCCAAAGCCTCGCAGGTGCGGTCACACCAGATGACAACAATTTCAGCCCTTTTCCCAACTTCAACTTTGATCTGTTAACCACCCGGAATCAACCCGAGGCCCCCGGGACCCCGTCCAATCACACCAACCTGTCCCAAAACATAACACGGACTTTCTCGAGCCCTCAAATCACATCAAACAACGCCGAAATCACGAATCGTGCTCAAATCCAAATCTTTAAGACTTAAGAAATTTTGACTTCCACATCCGATGCCGAAACCTGTCAAATCACATCCGATTGACCCCATATTTTGCACACAAGTCGTATTCGACATAACGGACCTGCTCCAACTTCCGGAATCGCATTCCGACCCCGATATCAAATTTTCCACTTCCGGTCGGATTCTTCAAAAACCTTCAATTTCTTATCTTTAGCCAAATGGCTTCAAAATGACCTTCGGACATCCGATTTAACTTCCGATCGCGCTCCCCACTCCAGAATCACCATATGGAGCTATTCCCAGACTTGGAAATCCCAAACAGACGTCAATATCTCTGAAATGCTCTTCAAGCCAAACTTGGGAAATTCCTTCAAAGATGCTAACTTCCACATTATACGCCGAAACGCTCCCGGGTTATCCGAAACCCCGATCCGGACATACACCCAAGTCCGAAATCATCATACGAACCTGCTGGAACCTTCAATCCTTATTCCGAGGTCGTTTACTCCAAATTCCAGTCTGAGTCGATTCTCCCAACTTAAGGCTTCAAAAATGATTATTCTCCTTTCAATTCAACTCTGATCTTCCTGAATTTCAATTTCGACCATACGCACAAGTCAATATACCTAAAATGAAGCTGTTCATGACTTCGAATCGCTGAACGACGCGCTAGAGCTCGAAACGACCGGTCAGGTCGTTACATTCTCCCTCACTTAGACAGACGATCGTCCTCGAACGTGCCAAGAACTTCTCTTGGATTATCTGAAATCATTGTTTAGCACCTCGTGCACCTGCCCGTGCAACCACAACCCATTTGAGCACACAAGTTTGATCAAATCTGAAGATATCCTCTTCTTATTCATACAACAAGTTTAGAACTCAGTCCCAACACTTGAAATTCTCTGCCATGCCTGTTTCTAATATTTGAACACCGTATCAACTACCACACGAGGCACCAGAACACAACTGCGTACCCTTGCTGAATCGGCACCAAACACTGCATAACCCATCACCTGACCACAATGACGCTCCCTGAACCTTTTTTGCCAAAATTGTACGATCCTGATGCTCCCAACGCACCTTCTAAGATATATACATACATTCTGCTATAATGCTGACGATACCACCACAACAGAGGGGATGTGTAGAAACTTCTAACCAATTGCAGAGTTAATCACACATTGACATCTTTTCTCTTGTCTTAGATCATCATTTCATTACACACCAAATAATGGTGAATGACATGTGATATATTTCACATAATCTCATCACATCGATCCCCGAATAGATAAATCTCGACTCGCCCAGTATGAACTGCTCAGATAAACAATCATCCCAGGCATAACCAGCAGTCTCAGATGATGCCACAACGTACCGATAGGCCACAACTCGAACATGATACATGAGACATGACTCCGGAAGGGACTACTCGACTCACGTAACTAATATGAACTTCCACAAAATACAGGAAGCAAAATACAAGAAAATAATTATAGGGAACCGCACTCAGCATCACGTGGATGCGGCATGAAACATGATTCAAATAGTATACCCGTGGCGGCGTGCCACCCGATCCTATCAGGAAGCTCACATAAAGAGACACAGACAAAGCTGAATTGCCCGCTATTACACATTACTGAATACCAGCTATAAACACACTACGTGCATAGTACCATTTTGGGGAGACTAATAAAGTCATATGCTACAAACTCAAGCACAACTGAGGTGCGATATATAAAATCTGAATCTCGTGAGCCATCCTGCTCACATAACCTCATCAGTATGCGAAATCACAACACATAAGAATTTATCAAGCCGTTTCATAACTCACGCGGCACATTATAATATCATATGAATTTGACGAAGATAGGACAACGCCTGATATTCCAACACCCCTCCTTGAGGAGCGCTATACTGAAATGAACACATATGACTCGCATGAAGCCCATAATCTTGTTTAAATCCATTCATTCGCTTCAAGTCGATTCTGCTCGCACTGAACTAGGCTGATAGCCTTACCTGGGTCCAAAATAACCCACATTTTCCTCATAACCCACAAGAGCAACCGTCATAGCAGGGAAAAACACCCCACAATCCACGACCAACTGGACCGAACGCCCTTAAGGTATATATTCTCAAATAAGCAATATTGCACTTTCTTATACTTGGTCCAAATCTTCAATCAATCAGGTGACTACAAGTCACACTTACATAATCTTCCCGTGGCCGCACTCCCACGACTTTTTGCACAGGTAGCCAGTATGCGCATCCATACCACTGACCACCCTAAGGTTGTAAAACAATTCAAGGACCCGTAATCAGGATACAAAGCCTCTTTTACCAAACACCGATCTCAGGTGATACTGGAAACCACATCAACTCATACTAAACATTCAAATCCCTTATTCTTGCTCCTCTAAGATCATGACATCCTTGTTAATACCGAATCGCATTCTCGATTCTTACTTCCAGTTACATACTGTTTACTGCACCTAACGTGCCGATAAGGGATGGCATAGGAATTCCATCATAACTCCTGAACCACTAATAGGGTGAACACTTTAACATATAGAAATCTTTTACTTTCCTCAGTTCATGAGAACCATAACAACACACAAGTGAGTTTTCACCCTCACAATATATGCAAATCCTTAAGCAGTGGACTGAACCACCATACCTTTCATGGATCCGCCTACACCTGACATGCCATACCATTTGAATGCTTCCAAACATAATCTATTACGACGGCCGACATGCCTCACACACATCTTCACCAATATACACATACTCAGTCACACCGAAGGAACTGATCACTGCCGAACAAGCACTGTTCCCACCATGGCTAACCAATCCATCTCCTTTTAATCATCTTTAATTACCTCAGGATAATAGAAACTTCCTTCAACTCATAGAAACTCAACCCTCACTCATCCCGAGTGACCTTGATTCACGAGACCATGCTGCCTAAATCCCGCAACCCGTCCCACAACTTCTTGAAAATCTTTCTACAATTCGAAGTTTATTTCTCTCACTCCTCCAGCACTATTCTACGTGCTGAAAATAAATCGTTGAACACTCCAACTACTTTTCCTTCTCCTCAAAGATTATACTGCAAAAAGCTCGATATTTAATCATACTACTGCCTAAAACCCTCAAACACCACAGTTTCAAACTTTCAAATTCACTAGGACCACTACTGAGAGTCACCCACTCTGGCTAGCCCCACATACAATCAACTCCAAGGCTCTTCTAGCACACGAACATGCTCTTCAATGAAGCACGTGACTAAGTCACTATCCTTACAACTTGCATATGCCTTAAGCACAAATTCTTAATCTTTCAGAGCCTAACCCTGGTCCAATAGGACCAATTTGCACATATTTATCATATGCCATGCTCACTTACCACTTTACTCCTTTCTCTTAGTTGTAACAACCTGCCGATATGCTGACAATACACAGTCCCATGAGGATGCAACCCTACAACCCAACTGTAGGTGGGGGGACTCCCCCACTTAGCCCGAAGCTACTCCCTGCACCACTCCAGACACCGCTGAGATCTTTTCTTCTTGTTGACCTGACCTTGCTCAACCATTCCGTCCAAATATTCCGAATTTCCCTGTTAGCATTCCCCAAATTTTCAATTCTCTAGCACCATTAACACATTCTGCTTCCTACCGACTAGCCACTGGGATCCCTCACAGAAACTTGCCAACCCCACTACCTCTATCATACTCACAGAAGATAACCCACCTGTGGAAACTCACCAACCGACACCTTCCACTACGCTGTGAGACACACTTTCTACGACATCAAGACCCCCATCCTAAGCTTGTCCTCCTTCACCGACTTGACTAGTCCGTCCGCTCCCCATGGACATCCGCTATGCGCGCGACAACATCTTATGATTCCAAGCTATGTTGCATCCTTCTTCATCCCTAACAACTCCTCTCGGTGGCATCTAACCTTCCGCCGAATAACAAACATTTCGGTTTAAGCTTGTGGACCTACTCCCTGTCCACAAAAATTTCTCAAATCACTTCAACTCCTCCATAAGGCAGGCAACCGCCTTACCACTGAACTCATAGGCTATACTGCCATTTCTTACTTAGTTGGACTCATTCCTTTAAGCAACTACCCGACTCCCGTCTCTGACGCCTGGAATTTAGAGATTTAGCCGCTACCTGACACTTTTCACATGGCTTCCTTCACCGCATGCTTCTCAATTGCGGCCTCAATTCAATATCATCCTCTGAAGCTCTTGAACCAGCAGATCACCACAACTTCAAACTCTCTGATGATCATCTTTCTTGAGTTGCCTTCATTAGAAATGCTGATTCCAATACTTAACCACCGCACACCACGGTCTATAACAACTGCTTCTTTAACACTGCTTCACAACACCCGAACCCAATGCAACCGAAGAACTATAACACCGACGAACTTAACACGTTCTATTCGGTCAAACATCGGTACCGCAACACGGGTGAATACTCTACCTTGCTCGATGACACCAAGCTTCATTACTTTTATCACCCAAAACCTGACCTATTTACAGTTCATTGCCTTTCCTCTGCCGGAACTGAAATATCAAAATATTCAAATCACACTCTGGGAAAACCTCCCTTCAATCCATTCATCACCCCCATCCTACGGAAAACCATTCTACCATCATATCGACATCGCACGATAACCATTCGGAAACATCATCACTATCTAGGCATAGCCTCAAGGCTCTCAGAAATGAAGCAACTGAGCTGAAATAACATAATATCCTCCTGCGGCGCGACAACAACAGTCCAATCGACTATGCATGGAAAATATCATGTATCGTATCTGTATCCCCATTACAGTTCCTCAAACTCTCGATTATAGGAAGCGCTTCGCGACGTATAAGATTGAGAAGGAAGAAACGTAGGCATAAGTCTGAGAGGAATAAAATCGCACGATGGGCTATCAATAAGGGAAGTACTCCTAAAAGCCATGTATCCTCTCGAAGATAAGAACAGACGTCTCCGTACCGATCTGCAAGAATCTACTAGACTTGATCATGACTCGTAAGACCTACAGGAACCTAGTGCTCTGATACCATGTTGTCACGCCCCAAAATCCATGAGGTCGTGATGGCGTCGGACACCACTGTCGGGCAAGCCAATCATTAATTAATAGAAGTGAAATTTCCTGTTTTAGCACTTTCGAAATCGTTACTTTTCATTTTTGCACATAACATATATATAGAAATCCATTTTGTAGGAAAAGCAATAGTTCATTTATGTAAAAACACAACCCAAATACATATATCCCAGAACCTGGTGTCACAAGTGCATGAGCATATTTTAAGAGTTTATACAATTACTACAAAGCTTGTCCAAAATACATATTGGACAAGTAATTTAGAAATAAAAATACAGTACATAGAGGGTGACTCTGTCGGCTGCGGGTCGTCTCTGAGTAATGCAGCTAGCCTAAGTCTTCAAGTCAGTCCTATTGCTGTGATAGTACCTGTGCAACAAAAATGCACAGCAAGTGTAGTATGTGTACGAAAATGACGTGTACTCAGTAAGTATCCCGCCTAACCTCAGAGAGGTAGTGACGAGTGGTCGACTTGACACTTGCTATAAGTCAGTCTAGTATAGTTTCAGTGAGACACTAAGCATGGATATCATAGACATATTTAATAATTACCAGGGAATAATAAATATCAATTTGAATCATATTTAACACCTTAAACTTTCGTCATTTCAGTTTGGCAATTAAATAATAATCAGGAGTAAGAAGCATAGACTTACTTCACATTCTTACATATCAATTCTTATTCTTTTTGACTGGCAAGTTCATAACTCTTTATACTAATAAACAAGTATAAATCATAAAAAGTATGTAGCATTTATCATATGCAAACAATTTTCGAGGTTCGAACGGTGCGGACCAACAATAATAAACTATGCACCGTCGAGGGTCGAACGACTCGAACCATAGATGCATCTATTAACCCCGCTCGCGAATCGATCATGCGACGCGGTTATACATATAAATAAATACGGCTAGCCTGCTCGCGAATCATACTTGCGACTTGGGTGCTCATATGTACACGTATTCACACAATATATCCATATTTCATCAGGAAGACAGCTTCTCAAATACAAGTGATAAAATTTTCTTTAGGTGAACATGAAGATATAGTTTAAAACATTTTTGGAAAATCTTTTGCCAAGTTTTAATAAGGTTTTAAAAACATCACTGGTTCCTCAGGAACACAATCATACAAGGAAGATTCCATTTGTCTATTAAAATAATTGAGGAAAGTAAGTTCAGGTCCTTTCAAATATTCAATTCCTAACTTGGTAATATCACTAGACAAATATCTTTTATAGGATCACAAGTATAACAATTAAGGCATGTTAGTGGGTCCTAGACTACCCGAGCATGGTATAACTGTAGCTACGTACGGACTCCTGTAACCTCGCGCGTACGTAGCCCCCGCAAGTAATTTCATATATTTATTTAGTTCACCTAGGGGTACAATTCCCCTCACAAAGTTAGAAAGGAGACTTACCTCGCTCCGAAATTCCATAAACGGCCTCCAAGCCCTCCCGACGACTCGAATCGTTGCAAAATGATTTGGAACTAGCCAAATAATGGCAAACTAATGAGAATATACTCCAATACTTGTTAACAATTCAAATTATACAAATTCCCAACTCCTCATAGTGAATTGACCAAAATGCCCTTGGGCCCACATGCCCGGATTCCGAAATTTCTCGAAGATATACTCTACCCATAACTTCACTAGTCCAATTATACAATTTACTCAAATATTCATGCTCAACTCGTGGCTAAAATCCACTTTTACCAAATTTCTAGGTTTTCTCCAAAACCCCATATTTTCCAAAAATTCATGTTCAATCCATGTAATAATCTTGTATTTAACTTAGAAACATGAAGGAGTTACTTACCTTGTGATTCATGACGAAAATCCTCTCTTGAAGCTCCTCTAAAATCGCCCAAACCAAAGAAGAATTGAAGAAATGACCAACCATTCTCGGTTTTTAAAACAATCTGCCCAGGTCATTTTCCGCACCTGCAGTCTTCTGCTCGCACATGCGCTTCCGCAGGTGCGCTCAATCTCCCGCACATGCGGCTTCCTCGACTCCAGCCAAAATTCGCACATGCGATCCAAACGTCGCACTTGCGCCTTCGCAGGTGCGGAAATTCCCTCGCACCTGCGGTTCTAGTCTAGCCCAGCCACCTTCGCTCCTGCGGCACCAAGGCCGCTCCTGCGGCACCAAGGACGCTCCTGCGGCTCCGCACCTGCGGCCAAAGCCTCGCAAGTGTGGTAACACCAGATGACAGCAATTTCAGCCCTTTTCCCAATTCAACATTGATCTGTTAACCACCCGGAATCCACCCGAGGCCCCCGGAACCCCGTCCAATCACATAAACCTGTCCCAAAATATAACACGGACTTGATCGAGCCCTCAAATCACATAAAACAACGCCGAAATCACGAATCGTGCTCAAATCCAATTCTTTAAGACTTAAGAAATTTCGACTTCCACATCCGATGCCGAAACTTGTCAAATCACATCCGATTGACCCCAAACTTTGCACACAAGTCGTATTCAACATTACAGACCTGCTCCAACTTCCAGAATCACATTCCGACCCCGATATCACATTTTCCACTTCCGGTCGGATTCTTCAAAAACCTTTAATTTTTTATCTTTAGCCGAATGTCTTCAAAATGACCTTCGGAAATCCGAATTCACTTCCGATCGCGCTCCCAACTCTAGAATCACCATATGGAGCTATTCCTAGACTCAGAAATTCCAAACAGACGTCAATATCGCTGAAATGCTCTTCAAGCCAAACTTAGGAAATTCCTTCAAAGATGCTAACTTTCACATTATACGCTGAAATGCTCCCGGGTTATCCAAACCACGATCCGGACATACACCCAAGTCTGAAATCATCATATGAACCTGTTGGAACCTTCAGATCCTGATTCCGAGGTCGTTTACTCCAAATTCCAGTCTTAGTCGATTCTCCTAACTTAAGGCTTCAAAAATGAATATTTTCCTTTCAATTCAACTCCGATCTTCCTGAATTTCAATTCCGACCATATGCACAAGTCAATATACCTAAAATAAAGTTGTTCATGGCTACCAATCACTGAACGACGCGCTAGAGCTCGAAACGACCGGTCGGGTCGCTACACATGAATATATCTTGATTAATTTGAGTATTTTTTGATATGGTTCTATGTGCATGTAAAGATCCTGTCTTTCAGACTGCATAAGCATCATTCTGAATTAGACAACATGTTATAGAGTGACACTCATCTAACCATACTTAGTCTAAATACAAAATAGTCATCCTATTCTAACAAACTGGAAACTTAGTTTCTAAGCATCTGCAACACCTTGAATTGCATGCTATTAAGTATAACAACCTAGAGTTATCAATTAAGCTGGACATTTGCTGCATATTATTCTACACGCCTAGGCAAACCTTAGGTAATCAACCATAAAAGTAAAACCAGAACTGTGTTTGTGATTATGTTTAACTGTCGGCATGTTAAAATCAGTAGGCAAGCATGATTAGGACTTCCTCTCTGAGTTATGTAATCTGACTCTACTATTATCCCTTAGACATTATGCTAAGGATAAGAATCTGAATTCAAGACGTTATTTGTGTATGAGACATGCTGTTTATGTGCAATATGTGTGGAGGTACACTTGAGCCTTTTTCTGGATTCCATGCTTTTCCCCTTAATTGAAGTCCTATCTGTTTTCATTATGTGCCGCCTTAGTAATTTTCACCTTTTAAAACCTAAGGGTCTGCCTAGCACCTCCCTTATAGGATAGGAGTCCTAATTTCCACTGGGACTGATAGGAAAAGGGACGGGTAATAGCATGCAATAGAGGTCGTGACCAACACGCGCTTTAGTTACCTTCATGGGGTGGGAGAGGGTAGATATGGACATGATGACCGGTGCGCTAATACCACGTGTAGACACTCTTTGAGGAGTGTCATACCGGGTATTGCATTGATGTGATCCATATTATAAACAAACCTAGGACATTCCTTTACTTCTCATAAATATGCTTAGATTGTAATTCTTTTCAAAATGTAGTTCTTCATTAACTGTTTTTTAAAACATCTGTACTTAGACTTAAATCCCCTATTATTTGAGCCTTACTTGTTTATTTGCTAAATTGTTCAAATTCACAAAAAAGCTGTTTGGTTGGGAACCACACTTGTGGATCCTGAGAGGTGACTAACACCTTCCCCTTAGGATAGTTTCAAGCCCATACCCTGTTTCTGGTTATCAACGTAGTTATAAATGAACCCCCCTAAGTGCCCTATTGCACCTTAAAAATCGTTAGGTGGCGACTCTTCAAAAATGCAAGACCCCTTTCCCAAAAGGAATGAGTTGTCTCAACCAATGTCATAAATCCGATTTCGCGAGAGAAAGGGGGTGCGACAAACCCCAAGTCGCGAATGCGACATCTGCAACTATCATATATTACTTGGACGGGATTTTTTGTTCATTCTTCAAATTCTCAAAACCTATAACCATAGAGGTAATTTTTCCAAGACTTTTTATTCCTCAAGTCATTGGTAAGTGATTCTAACCTATTTCCTTTCAATCTTTCATTACATTTCACAAGTTTTTAACCTAAAATCTAGTGTTTTCATGGTGGAATTGGGGATTTTTGGGTATAAATAAGGGAGTTGGTAAATTGGGGATTTAGACCTTAAATTGTGGTCGGATTCCAAATTAAATTAGAAAACTGGGCTCGGGGGTAAATGAGTAATCGGGGTTTGGCTCCAACATCGAGATCAGATCAAGCGGGCATGGGGGCTGACTTTTATTGGCTTTTTTGAAAATGGCCTAAATTGAATTCTTGCAATCGTGGGTAGTTCCTAAGGCTTAATTCGAATCGTTTGGTTGGTAATTTTCTAGATTCTATTGGTTCGGAGGCTTGTTTGAGAGGTAAAGCGGTGATTGAGAAATGAGTGGTCTTTGGAGCGAGGTAAGTGTAGTGTCTAACCTTGACTTGAGGGAATTAGGAACCCTCAGACTATTTCCTATGTAAATGTCATGTGTGCGGCGTACATGTGAGGTGACGAGTGCGTATGCGCTGCCGAATTATATGTTCTCCATGTTTCCCCGTTCTTCTTAAATTATCCCTTTCATTGTCATAGTTGTTAGGTTCTCTAAATTTGTTCCCATGCCTAATTGCTACCTGTTAGTCATTTTTTCCTCATGTTCATGATATTAGTTCTTTCCATAGTTTCATGATTTCCTACTATTTGCTCAAGTTGGTTTATTTGTACCTTCTAGTTGTAATATTCTGGATACTTCTGTGGATTATCATGTTGTACATGGTGTCCTATTTTTTCAGTTTGGTATTTAGGAATTGTAAAGGATTTCTGTGATTTGAAATTTGAGTTTTTCTATGCATATTGGGTACTTGAAATCTATATGGTGGGATCGGGTTGCACGCCGCAACAGGTGAAATAAAGGTATATTGAGGTGGAATAAGGGTGAATCTATATTGTACATTGGGAACGGGCTGCACGTCGCAACAGAAAGGGTGAATTGTTTTGGTGGAATAAGGGTGAACTATGATTATGATATTGTGATATGGTGGGATAGGGTTGCGCGACGCAATACTTACGTATATATATATATATATATATA
>ML283107.1:0-25413 GCA_005239495.1 Nicotiana undulata
TAATGAAAATAAATCACAGTCTGAGTAATATAAACACACAGAACATGTACAAAATTCCACAAATAAGTAAAACACCAAGTCACCACGTAGTATTCATCAATTCATAAATTCGAAATCAGTTTCCAGAAATCCTTTCAAAACAAGTACAATATCAGTGTATCTCAGTAAAATTCTCAGTGAAAGCCAGTTTTAAAAAGAAGTAAATCATAGTTTGAAAACTCAGTAAAAATCTTCATAAAACTGCCCCTCAGGCCATAATCATTTCTCGTAACAATATTTTTTCAGTATCAGCCCATCATGCAACCTCACAATTACACTGCCCATCAGGCATCCTCATAATCACTCTGCCCATCAGGCATCCTGACAGTCACTCTTCCCATCAGGCATCCTCACAATCACTCTGCCCATCAGGCATCCTCACAGTCACTTTGCCCATTAGGCATCCTCACAATCACTCTGCCCATTAGGCATCCTCACAATCACTCTGCCCATCAGGCATCACTCAATCGCTCTGCCCATCAGGCATCCTCAAAATCACTCTGCCCATCAGGCGTCACTCAATTGGTACCGGCGCTCACTGGGGGTGTGTTACAGACTCCGGAGGGGCTCCTACAGCCCAAGCAAATAATGAGCCATAGCATGGCATAAATCACACACAATATAGGCCCGCAGCCTCACTCATATCATATCATCCTCACAATATAGGCCAACAGCCTCACTCAGTCAGACACTCCCAATTTTCTCCTCAGGCAAAAATATATCGGGTTCTCGACCCAAAAACAATATTTCATTTTCAAGAAGTAGTTCGAAATACTCTGAGTGTCAAAACAATCTCACAGAAAAGACTGAGTGAAAAATCATAACATATCAGTGAGGAACATAGTAAAGCAGCCCCCAATGGGTTAAAACAAATCTGCACTAGGCCCCAAACATGGCTTACATCCCAAATCATATCAAAATATATCTATACTATTAAGTATAGGCTTAGAAATCGGTTTCGCAACTCAATAGTCGCCTAAATAGGAAAGATGTTTCCAAAGATTCCACCTTTTTATCTCAAAGATGTGAAAGGGTGCATAGTCCGGGGTTTCATACCCTCAGAACAGGATTTAAAGACATTACTTACCTCAAAACTAGCCTGTAATTATTCCGCAACATGCTTGCCTCCCAAATCAACTTCCAAAGGCTCCAAATCTTTCTTGAGCTTTCTTTACCTTACTACAATATTTCGGAAATTCTAGCAACTTCAATCTATTTAGAAACATAACAAAAAGAGCTTTAATTAGAAAGATATTCGTGGGTTCACCTCATGTAGGCATTTCATCAAACACTATGTGTGCACATTTGACTACGTCTCTTAGCCATAGAATTAGCTCATCCCAACTACCACAATTTTACCAACAAATCATCCCACAATTATTCTTTAACAATTTATACTCCTAACATCACATGTGTGATCAACCATTCACACCCAACCAACAAAATTCCATCAATTAATTAACTTTAAATCTCTACAATGGGTATTCATTTAAATTGAGAATTTATGGCTTCCAATCACCATACCATGAGTTCCAATACTTGATTCATACTTATAATTCCATAATAACTCCATATATGTGAGTCTAAAGGTGAAAGATTACCTCTTGTAGACCAAATCTTGAAAGGTAACTTTTGGGGTGTTCTTGAGATTTTGAAGAAATCCTATATAATCCAATCAATACCATGTTGTAACTAGTGATTGATAAGTTAAATCACCATAAAAACACACTTAAAAACTCACCTTATGAGTGTATTTGAAGCCTTGACCAGATAGGTGATGGAGAGGATGCCCTAGCCTTGAAAAGTGACTTAAAACCTCTCTTTTACGGTCATTGGGGGTATTTAGAGGTCAGTTATTAGCGCGGGCACGCTAAGGCCGCGCTAACGAGGCAGAAACTTTCCGATTAGCGCGGGCGCGCTCAGGTCGCGCCAGTGGCCGCGCTCTGACGCAGGTCCAGTAAAATTGTGATAACGTTCGGTATACAACACCAAATGACAAACGGATTGATGCGTTGGAAACTAGACTCAAAGATCTTTAATTTGATAGGTTCTACATCACATAAATCCTCATATATATGTATATATGATCGTCCAAAGTGAGGTCTTATGCGTACACATTTGAAATTTTAGTCTATTATGAAAATTTTAAACTTGACTTAGCCTTAGGGCTCTTCTTACACCCTAAACCACTTTTAATGAACCTCATACATATATTGTCATGATCAATTGATATCATTCAAATTACCAGTCTTGTTCATAGCCGAATTGATATCATTATCATCTGTCAATCTTCTTAATGGTCTTAAAACACTTAGTAATTTTCCGGGGTGTTACAATGGTTTTCGGCCAAAGAGGTGGCCGGAGAAGGGAGGTCATACGCTCAGTAGGTGGAGCGTTTCAGATAGAGAGAGATGAGAGAACTCAGAGAGACGACTGAGTGAAATAATAGGGGGAAGTGAGAGATGGGGGGTAGTCACTTAGGTCTTAATTTGGAAAGGGTGAGTCTGGACCGTTGATTTGAATTAATCAATGGTTCAGATTGAATGGGTACTTGGACCGAGTAGTATTTTAGGTTTGGGCTGGGTTATTTGGTTAATTAATTGGGTNTAATCAATGGTTTAGATTAATAGGTTCTTGGGCCGAGTGGGATTTTAGGTTTGGGCTGGGTTATTGGGTTAATTGATTGGGTCAGGGGTCAGGGTTTAATTAGGCTAGAATTTAAATAATAGTGGCTAACTATTAAATACCCAATAAAAATAGATAAATAATTTATAAAAATAGCTAATAATAAGAATAAAATTGATGCTTACAAAAAATGATCAAGTATTTAAAATATAAAATGGCTAGTTATTGAGTACAAATAGCATAAAACATATGATTAGGCTGTAATTGCAAAGTTATTGCAATTTTAGCCAAAGCGTGCCAATTTGGCTAGTTGTGAAATAATTTGATCTTAATATGACTAAAAATAATATATTAAGTTGAGAAATGCTTAAAATTATTTGTAATGCAATTTTGGATAAATTAAAAATAAATTAATAAAAATATAAAACAATTATGGAAAAAATACCAATTGTTATGAAAGCCTGACTTTGAAGGCATATATGCAAATTAAATGATTTGGGAAAAAAATGGGTATCAACAATCATGCCAATAGGATTAAAATCAGTTCAATTCTAGAAATCATGCCTATAGGGTTATAATCATCACCCTCGTAGAAATCATGCATATAGAATTCTATTAACTAATTCTGAATACGATTATCACTGTCAATCATCTAGATAACTTGCCTACATGATTAACTAATAATTCTGGACTTATGCTAATGTTTTACTGTTATTCATTATCGTATGAAACGCCAGATATTGTACTGAGCTAAAATCAGTTGGCAAATATTCGTAGGTCCTAACATTCCCATTAAGAAACTAATCCTGCATACGATTGCTTGTGTGATGACCCAAGGGGTCATTTATTGAATTTAGACTTCGTTCTAGGATTATTAGCCATAAAAAGACTAATTTTAAATACCTCAATTTGCATGCGCAATCCGGGTGTGAAACCGGAAAGCTTTTATGTTAAAATATGAGAAATAGTGATTTCTAGAGTTAAAAATTAATTATAGTTGATTTTGGTCAATATTTTTAGCAAACAGACAGGGATCTGTGTTTCGAGGATCCCTGGAGGTCCGCAGTAAAGTATGGGACTTAGGCAGATGCCCGGAAATGAATTTCGAGGTCCCAAGCCTTAGAAATCAATTTTTAAAAGAAATTATTTTGCTGAAATGTTAATGAAATAAAGAAAAGAATTTATGTTTGAAACCATTGGTATTGGGCCCGTATTTTGTTATAGTATTTAAATGCTAACTGTGAAATTTGGTGAAAATGGATTTTATTTGACGTGATTTGGACGTCCGGTGAGAAATAATGAACTTTAAGTGTTCTTGAGAAAAATGATGAGTTTTGAGGTTTAATTCATATTTTTGCATGTTATTTTCATGATTAGATCGCACGATCAAGTCCGTATGATATTTTTAGACTTACGTGCATGTTTTGTTTAGAGCCCCGAGGGCTCGGGTGAGTTTCAAATAGGCCACAGGATGTTTTACACTTGAAATTCTCTGCTGGTTTTCTGCTGTTAGTGCACAGGCATTTTGTGCATTGCGTTCGCATGAACCTAGTCGCGAACACATAGAGTAAATTGCTGGGGGGGTCCCTTTTGTTCTATGAGAACGCATTGCCAAGCATGCGAACGCGGAGGTCACCTGGGCTGACCTTATGCGAACGCATGCTGGGCTATGCGAACGCACAAGGTAAATTGGGCCTGGGGGAGGAGAGCCCAAATGCACTATGCGAACGCAGCCCCCTCCCCCCCCCCCCCCCCCCCCCCCCCCCCCTACACGATCACGATGGCCAATAAGCCTGACACTATGCGAACGCGGGCAGGCCTATGCGAACGCATAGAAGGCCTGTCCAGCTAAATAAATACACTGTTAAAACGGGCAAAACCCTTTTTCTTCAAAACTTTCGAACTACAGAACCCGAAGGATGATTTTATTCATCAAAGTTCATCCCCAAGTTGTTGGTAATCAATTCTAAAATTTATTGTTTCAATTACCAATATTTTTCATCACTTTTAAATCAAAAACTAAGATTTTTCATGGTAAAAATTTGAGGATTTGGGTAGAATTAGGGAATTTAGTAATAATTGAATCTTTACCTCGAATTGAGGTCGAATTTCGAAACTAATTGTATTGTTTTGTGATATTATTTATGAAGTTCGCGAGAACTATCGTTTATTGTTTATGACTGTTAAGACAAAAGTATTGTGAAAGGCTTGGCCTGAATTGTTAAAGTGTTGATAAATATATAAATATATATGACTGTGATAAGGGTGGACATGGGAAATGAATATATATGACTGTGATAAGGGTGGACAAGAAAAAAAAAATATATGACTGTGATAAGGGTGGACAGGGGAAATATATATATATATATATATATGACTGTGATAAGGGTGGACAAGGAAAATATATATGACTGTGATAAGGGTGGACAGGGAAAATATAAATATATGACTGTGATAAGGGAGGATACTTGTGTTTTACTGAATTTCAATGATATTTTACTGGTTCTGAAACTCAAGGATTTGAAGCTTACAGATTTGGAAAATTTATTATTTTACTCTACTGTTTCCATTATTATGCACCTTTGGTTATTTTAAGGTGAAGTTTGGAACTTTGGGAAATTCATGTGAGACCTTGGTTACAGCTGAGGCCTGGAATATGCAACTGAGTTATTTTATTTATTGTTATAGTTTATCTTTTTCTGGTTTGTATCGAATTATTTATTGCTTTATATATATACATTGTCACATGATATGTTAAAATTGTGCCGCCTTAGCCTCGTCACTACTTCGTCGAGGTTAGGATCGACACTTACTCAGTACATGGGGTCGGTGTTGATACTCAATTTTTTCTCAAATTATTCTTAATTTGCATATGTACCTTCAAAATCGGGTTTTCATGACAATCAATATTTTTCTATAATTTTACCATTTTGTTTTATTTATTTTAATTTATCCAGTAGTTTTATCTCTAATAATTAATTACAAATGATTTCAAAAACATTCCTTAACTTAAAATATAATTTTTGGTCCTATTAAGACCAAATTATTTCACAATTAGCCAAATTGGCACTATTTGGCCACCTCCTCGTCGGAAACCATGGAGGTTTCACCTCTCATCAGCCTTATGGCTCCTCCCTTTGCATTTGTGTCACAAGTTGAGGTTCTCAAGTGACCTAGAGGCGGTTCGCTCCTATCTCCGGTCTCATGCCATCTTTCTGGCCGTCTATGGTCGTTCGAGTAAGATCTATCACCCTCCGGTTGAAAGCCGGCAAGATTTTGAGTTTTCTTCTTCTTCTCTGAGGTTTTCTTTGGAAACCCTAACCTTAAAACCCTCCGATCATTCTAGATCTGTAAAAGATCTATGGATATTTTGAGGTTTTCACATGTTTTCTTCCAAAAATCTCATGTTTTAAGAACGATTTCTTCATCTTTAAAAAAACTAGGGTTTCTTAACCCCTTTCAAAATGCTTTCTCTTCTGATTTTTAGTACTAATCTACAATTCTCAGTATGTTTTAAATGTTTGTTTAAGTCTTCTCTTTTTACCCGAGTTATCCTGTTAAAACCCCTAATCTTTAGGGTTCTGAGTTCGTCTTGGTTGCTATGTTTAATTAATCTGTATGTTTCTCATGAACATCCTATGATTCTGTGATTTTTACTTTATGATTGCTTGTTAGGGATTCTGGGTTCGATTATTTTTGCCTATATCATGTCTATGATATGCTCTTACGAAACCCTAACTGTTATGTCATACTAGTCTTCTTATGGTTCTGATTCTTGTCTATTACCTGCTTATTTTCATAATGCTATGGTAAATCATTGTTTTCCTTTCTATTTGTGAATCCCTGAATTTCCATGACTAATACTTCACTGATCTTGCGTGATGTTCTTTACTGACTTCGAGTATCTTCTTTAAAACTATGATATTTTTTTGAGTGATACTAATTTCCTAGTTTTCAAATTATTTCCTTACATTTGGGTGTTTTCCTTGATTGGTATTGATTCCCTGTAATTTTAATCTCATTCGAGATTCTCTTAACCAATTTCCAAAATTAAATTGTACTCTGCCTTATTTTATGTATATAAATACAATATCAAATATTTCTTATATACTTTCCTTACTTGATATATTATGTATTTAGTCCTAATTTTATGCCATATACCTTTACTACTCCTATTAGGGTAAGAATCAATTTTCAATTGATTCCTTTCCTTATTTAACACAACCTGTGTCTGTTTGAACTATGATTCCCTAATTAAAGGGAATCCGGGTCTTAATTGATTCCGATTGGGATTATTCCTATAACTGTGTTAAATTAGTACTCCTTACCTTATTCTTTTGCCTGTTTTAAACTATAAATACCTCTACTCTCTTCTTAGCATACACACGAACAAGTACACTGTTCTGTACTCTCTCACACACATACATATTCTCTCTTGTTATTCTTGCTGGTTATTTACTATTCTCAGTCGGCTGCAAGCCAAGACTGAGTAATTATACACTCTACTACTCTACATTCTGCACTTATTCTCTACCTTAACTGGTATATTTTCAGTTTAGCTTAAATCCCCCAAAACAATATGTTTCTATTTGTATTTCAATTCCTTTTGTTCTACTATGCTTGTACTTGTGGTTCTATTGTATACCTTGCAATTAGTATGCCCACTTGGTATTTTACCAATGTGATTATTCTTTCCCTTTAGTTTCAGCATGTCTACTGCTTTCTTATATGTTCCACTATGACTTAGCACACTACAAGCATGCACTATATGTCACTTGGTTACTATGTGATCCTGGACACATGCTATACTCATGAGTCCTCCCCCCTGAACCTATATGTGACTCTGTTTGTTTTATGTTATCCCCTCTTTAGCACTCCCTCAATTTGGTTCTGTTAAGTTCTTGGCATGAACCCCTTTGTGACAAATTATTTTTGTGGTTGTTTAGGTTTTGTACAAGTCTGTGATATTTTAGTACTTCTCTGATGTTAACTTGTGTACAAATCTGTTTCTATGTATGGCCTATTTGTCCCCAATCCCTAATTCCTTGTTTGTGGTTGTTCCCCTGTACTCTGTGTACTGTTTGGTGGTGGTTGGTTATTCTGATTGCTCTCTTCCCTTTTTCTTTCAAAACAATTTTCCTAATCCACTCTCTTACTGTTATGCAAACCTATTCCAAATAAACTATTTTCATAAAATGTTCTTTCAACTCAACTCTTTCAAAACTATGTCAAGCACTCTCACATATACTCTTAGCAATCTAGGTTCTGCCCCTTTAGTGTGTGACTGCTTTGGGATCCCTATGAGATCCCATTGAAACTCTGACACATTCGAGCTGGACTTTCCACACTGCACTTACTCAGCATGGTTATGAAAATCAGGTTGTGAGCACTGCCCGGGATCCCTTGAGATCCTTAGGGAACTCTGACACACCTGGATTTGTACGAAAGACTGTGAATTAATGGCACTTGAAGCATTCTGGATATTTTGGGCCTATCCGTAGGCTCCCTATAGTATAACTTATTCTTTTCTTATTTCAATTATGTAATTTGTGCGAATAGTTTTTAATAATTATTGTAAATAATACTTTGGGGATGGATAGTGAAAAGGGAAGGGGTAACTATGCATGCTTTAGCTATAAAAGGGGTAGTGCCATGTAATTAGGCCTTATTTCCCTATCTGCGCAATAGAAATCATGCTTAGGACTCATTTCATGCATTAGAGATCATGTCCCCTAGGACTTATACTTACTGTTTTCAGCATGTCCATCTCACTATCATATCACTTAGAAAACCCCTGCTGATGAAATGGTAATTGCTGCAAATAATGTTCTATGTTGCCATATACACCTAGAGATCCTGTTTTAGGCTAAACAACATTAATGAACGTATTTTGCATCTCCTGAAACCGTGTTTAAACATTGCAATATTGTACACTTAGAGATCCTGTTTTAGGATAAAACAACACTAATAAACAAGTCGTCTCCAAATCCTCTGCATACTCTGAAATCATGTTTAAACGATGTACATTTATGCATTTAGAGATCCTGCTTAGGTTCTGCATACACATCAATCTGCATCTCTGTGCATTAGATACCCTGTATTAGGATTGTACTTTTAATACACCTAGTCTAAATGCTGATGCATGAAAAGGAGTAAACAACAACTTCACTCAGTCCTTTGCAAATAACTGGTAATGAGTTTGTATTCTGAACACCTAGAACAACATGCTTAGGCGATACAATGTCAAACATATCTCCTCTAAATAATTCTGGCAGTTGGTATACTGTCTCACAGTTAGGCAAGCCTTAGGTCACTAATGTGTTTAAAACTGGAAATCTGCTTCCCTGTATATGCCGCTTAATGCTTAACAGGTTTAAAAAATCAGTAGGCAAATTGATTAGGACCTCTTTCTGAATTATAGAACAATCTATATTCTGAGCCTATTTAGATACCATATCTTAGGACTCTGAATGTGAATACTTCCCTTAACTGTGTGTGAGTCGTGCTGCCTATTTGCATTACCTGTGGAGGTATACTTGGGCCTTTTCTCTGTTGTCTCTGTGTTTCCCCCCTAATTGCGGTCCTCTATGTTCTTATTTGTCGCCTTAGTATTTTGTCTTTAAAACTGAGGGTCTGCCTAGAACCTCCCTTATAAGTAGAAGTCTTAAACTCCTCCAAGACTATTAGGAAGGGACGGGTAACATCACACAATAGCGTTCGTTGGCGAACACTCGCTTTAATTACCTTTACGGGGTGGGAAGGGTAGATATGGATATGATGACCGGTGCGCTACTACCACGTGTAGCCCCTCTTTGAGGAGTGACATATAGGGTATTGCACTGATGTGATCCATATGACAAACAACCTAGGACATCCTTACCCCCATATGCATGTTTAGATTATAACTCTTTCAAAAACTTTTACTTAGTTATTAAATATTTTCAAACTTAGTAACACATGTGTGCTTAGACTGTGAACCTTTCAAAACTATTTACTTTTCTTAAACATTAATTGCCCATTTGCTACCTGTACAAATTCACAAAAGTTGTTTGGCCGGGAACCACAGTTGTTGTATCTGAGAGGTGCCTAACACCTTCCCCTTAGAATAATTTTAACCCCTTACCCTATCTCTGGTTATCAAATCAATGTTTGTAAATAACTCATATAGGTGCCCTAACACACCTTAAAATCGTTAGGTGGCGACTCTTCAAAATCTTGCATACCCCTTTCCCAAAAGGAAACGATTTGTCCCAATAATGTCAAAAACCCTTGACCGGCCCGATAGGAGTTGGAAAAGAGGGGGCGCGACAGCATGACGACTCTGTTGGGGATTGTTTAGGCTTGTACCATTTCAAACTACTTTGTGAATTTGTACCTCTTCCCATTCCACTTATGTGCAATTAATTGTTTATTTCCTTCAACTATTTTATTCTTCTCAAAAGCAAAACTGACATGTTTCCTTGTTTTTCTCTTTGTAATTGCTTTTTAAATTATAACTGTTGTATTTACCGCTTTCATAACGTGCAAATACATGACTAAATGCCTTTACTGTTTATTTATTGCATAATCATTCTCAACATCATACTCCACTCGTGCCAAAACAAATCATATAGCAACGCTAGATGAGTGGTTGTGCTCTTCCTATTTTTATCACCCCTAAATTTGGAAAGGCTTATTTACGGTAAAACTAGTCGATCAGCGGTGCAGTCGACGGTTCCGTGCCTTTCTCCCTTGAGTTGTCCACTCAAGGGTACCAGTCTAATACCCCATAGAAACCTTACTCCGTTATATTGTCGCATGCATCATGGTCAAACCTAGGCTAATATTTTGTCCGCACAATGGCCTTTAAGATAGTCTTGTCCAAAGTCCATCGGGTTTTCATAATCCCAATGGACGACATGACGTTCTGTGCATTTATTTGGAGAACTGAATGCTCATATGCTAATCATCGATGTTAAGTAGTCGAGTCTGGTGGGGGTAAGGGCCTAATCCTATTTACCTTGCAGAAATATGAGGCACGAGGTCCCCAGATTTGGCATGGTTACCAACATCCACCCAAAGCTTTTGAACTGGTGCGGAGACATGCCTTCTAGAAATAAGACACTCGTCAAGAAATACTTGGGTAATATACCGTCCCTCCTATACATCTAACCTAACAACATGATGATAGAGGCTGCCACTTTATTCTAGGATAGTGAAAGAGCCGTGTTCCGTTTTATGGACATTGAAATGACACCGTTGCTAGAGGAAACAGGAGGGCTGGCAGGATTAGTTTGGGAAACTCCTGGGCTACTAATGCCTGAAAACCGCACAGGCAAGGGTTTCTTAGAAATGATGGGCTTAAAGAAGAACGCAGAGTTAGGGTGTCTAAAGGAGTCGTACATCCCTTTCGACTACTTGTATGAAAGATACAGTGAAAATAAATCATATCGTACCTTTCATGACGAATTCGCTATCACATCCTTTGGACACATTCACCGTAGGGTGTTCGTATTCATGGTTTGCTTCCTGGGTCTGATCGTATTTCCGACGAAGAAAGAGAGAATCCACACTAGGTTGGCTATGGTAACCAAGACCCTAATGGAGGGAATTGGTGGGAAGACTTTCAGCATCGTTCCTATGATCATCTCAAACATCTACCGAGCCTTAGAAAAGTGTCAAAGAGGAGCTAAGCACTTCGAAGGCTGCAACCTATTACTACAAATCTGGCTTTTAGAACATCTTCAAAAGGGCCACTACCGGCAAGAGTTTCCGCGAAAGGCGTGGAATGACCACATCGCTTTCCATCACCCAAAGCGAATGACTTATATTCCTGACAGGTTTGTTCAGCCTGAGAATGCCAAAGAATGGGTGGAGTTCTTCGATAATCTAACTGAGGAACAAGTTCAATGGATGTTCAAATGGTTTCCAATAGAAGAATTCATTGTCCGGTCCAGGGATGAACCGTTCTTGATACTAATTGGTCTGAGAGGAACATATCCTTACATCCATCTCCGGGTTATAAGACAAGCAGGAAGAAAGCAAGTCATACCAAGGGTCGACAAGATGAGCCATTTCCGAGCCGACTTCCAGGATAATGATACTCCTCACAAGTGCCAAGCCCAACACATGTGGCACTGTAAGATCATAATGGAAAAGGACACAATCAAATCAGACAGATATCACGCAGGCTGTACACCTTTCTACTCATGTAGTTGGAAGACAACTGGGATGGTCTAGGCAGGACATGGTTCATCCAAGGCCACAGGATCATAGACGAAAAGGCCAAGGCTGAGGTCAAGTACAATCAACTACGCAAGAGGATCCGTGAATGCGCGAATGAGCACCGCGAGATACACGAGTCCAACAAAAAAGTGATTGAAGAATGGAAAGACATGGCCGTCAGTACTAATAGAAAGATGGGATACTTGGAACGAGGCATAGTCGAGCTGGAGGGTAAGTTCATAAAGACGGTTGAAGACTGTAAAAAGGCTGAGGGGAACGAAGGTGGACATCTAGCCAGAGCATATCTACTGCTAGGACTTCGCGAGCTGGGGAACCTGTTTGAGGGAATGAAGGATGCCGAATCTGGGGAAGGTCCTTCTGGGACCACGTAGATAGGATTTCCTTTTTCGTTTTATCAAATGTAATGAGGCCCATGGCCATTAGTGATTTTATTTCTTGCTTATTTAGTGTCATTTTAGATTCGTCTATTTTTACATTAATGAAATGAGGCATTTTGGCATTTCAGTTCTCCAAATTTATTTGCCGCTAAGCCTACCTCGAGCACAACGAGGCTCCCCAAATTAGGACACACTCTATATTCTCGCACTATGTGCTTAAATATCGCAATACTTTTTCATAATCCCCACTGACTTGGCGACCTTTTGTTTTTGTTTTTGTTTTCTTTCTTTTTATTATTCCCCTCCCCAAAGGTTGGTTCGTGCACTCTGGCCTCATCATCCTACCTCACAAGATCCATGGGCCCTCCACCCTCTCCTCCTCCTAGTCCTCCCAAAGGTAAAAACAAAGGCAAAAATAAAATGGAAGATTCAGGCAACATCAAGAAAGAGAAGACAGTTTAACAGGTAGAGGCCGCTGACGTCCAGGGTATTCGGGTCCAGAATGAGACTATGTCGCAGCTCGAACAGAAGTTGTTGAAATTCCAGGAAGAACTTGATCAAGTTCGAAATTTGGCAAATCTTCACACTCAGTGTCCCAGACGTCAACCACCCCAACACCCAAAATCCTATACCTCTTCAAAACAACTCGAAGCAACAAAATCATCCCACAGTCCATCATCACACCACTCCACCAAAAAATCAAACCCTTCCAACGCAATGCAATACCTTCCATACTCCAAAGAACACTCTGTTACTCATCCCAGAACCACAAAACTCCATAAATGACCACATCTACACCCATGCACCAGGCCATCACAACAAAACTATGTCGCATTCCACTCTGCCCATCTCATACACACCTGAGTCTGGTGAAAAGGATTTGCTCATTAGGAACTTGGCTGAGGAACTTAAGAAGTTGACCAGTCGTGTTCAAGGAGTTGAGGGAAGCAAAGGAGTCGAGGGGATGAACTATGAAGACCTCTGCATACAGCCTGATGTCGAATTGACCGAGGGGTACAAACCTCCAAAGTTCAAAATGTTCGATGGTACAGGTGATCCAAGGGTCCATTTGAGGACCTACTATGATAAGCTGGTTGGAGTAGGGAAAGATGAAAAGATCTGCATGAAGTTGTTCATGAGAAGCTTAACAAGAGATGCTCTGTCTTGGTACATCAGCCAAGACCCTAGGAAATGGTCAAATTGGGTAAGCATGGCGTCCGACTTTATGGACCGATTCAGGTTTAACAAAAAGAATGCACCGGATGTGTTCTACATCCAAAATCTGAAGAAGAAGCCTACGGAGACTTTCCCCGAGTATGCTACTCGCTGGAGATCTGAAGCTGCTAAGGTTAGGCCCGCCTTAGACGAAGAACAGATGAATAAGTTCTTTGTCCGAGCTCAAGATCCACAATACTATGAGATGTTGATGGTGATCGAGAATCATAAGTTCTCTGATATTATCAAATTGGGTGAGAGAATCGAAGAAGGAATCAAAAGCGGTATGGTCACCAATTTTGAAGCCTTACAAGCTACAAATAAGGCTTTACAGTCTGGTGGTGTGTCTAAGAAGAGGGATGTGGGAGCCGTGATGGTTGCACAGAGAACCAAATCCCCACTAAAATACCAACCCTACCAAACACCTCCACTTACATATCAGCCAACACCTCCACAAACTTATCAAGCACCCTCGCCCTCATACCAACCACCACCAACAACATATCAGTCATCCCCACCACCTACCTATCAACCTACTTCACCCAGATATTCCCAGCCCGCTCCTCTTTACCACACCTATAACTCTCAACCATCCTACTATCATTCACCCCCTACTTGCCAAAAGTTTCCTAGACCTCGACCCAACTTTGACCGCAGACCTCCTAAACAATACATTGCCATCGCCGAACCTATCGACCAGTTGTATGAGAAACTAAAGGATGCCGATTATGTTAACCCCGTCCCTGCCGTAACCCCTGAGAATACTTCCCAGTGGGTTAATCCAAACAAGTCTTGTGCATACCACTACGGCATGAAGGGACACACCATCAATGAATGACGCTCTTTGAAGAATAAGATACAGTCCTTGATCGACAACAAGATCATTGTTAAAAATAATCCACTCCCAACGTCCGCAGGAATCCACTCCCAGACCATAAGGGTGGAGGCATCCACATGATCGAAATAGAAGATTGGGACCTAGAGGGGTCGATCGGTTTGATCATAGAAGGTGATTTAAAGAAGCCAACGATCACCCTCAATCCTATCATAGTCCATATCCAGCCATCTGGAGATGTTGAGGTAGCTATGTCAGTACCTTTCGAGTTTGAAGCAGCACCACCCGCAAAGGCATCTGTGTCGTTTGAAGTCAAAGTTATGCCAACCGCAAATGCACCTGCACCATTTGAGATTGCAGTCATGCCACCTGCTAAGGCACATGTTCCGTTCGAGGTAAATATAGCTACACCAATCACAGTGACAGTGTCAACAACGCCACCTTTCCGCAGCAATGCCATACCATGGGATTATGTAGCCGAGGCAAGAAGAAAAGGCAAGGTCAAGGTCGAAGAAGCTACTGAAGCACATGGTACGACAAGGAACGGCAGGGTATACACACAAGAACATTTGGCTAAATCAAGCAAACGGGCCTCCAACAGGCACCCATTATTGAGACAGGCCTAGATGACCTTTGGAGGAAGGTACAGGCCAAAGAGTACTCTGTCATTGACCAGCTGAGCAAGACACCAGCTCAGATATGTATTCTTTCATTGCTGCAAAATTCAGAGGCACACATAAATGCTTTGATGAAAGTGTTGAATGAAGCACATGTGCCAAACAACATCACCAGTGGGGAAATGGCCAATATGGTAGGCCAAGTGCTGGAGAGTCACAAGATCACTTTTCATGAGGACGAGCTACCGCCTGAGGGGTTGGGTCATAACAAAGCACTGCACATCACGGTGCAATGTGAAGACTATTTCATCACCAGGATCCTAATCGATGGGGGATTCAGTCTCAATATATGTATATTGACGATGCTCAAGAAATTGGGCAAAGGTGTACGAGAGAAGAGAAGGGTAAATGAACGTGAAAGCTTTCGATGGTTCGCAAAGGTCCACCATTGGCGAGATCAGTCTCTGTTTTCAAATAGGGCCTATATGGTTCGAAGTCGATTTCCAGGTGATAGACATATCGGCGTCCTACAACCTACTATTAGGACGACCATGGATACATGCTGCTGGAGCCGTGGCATCGACACTGCATCAGGCAGTGAAGTTTGAATGGAACCATCAAGAGGTAATCTCCCACAAATACGGGAGAAATCCTACTTACAGTCGCCAGACCATTCCGGTGGTGGAAGGTATAAGGTAGAAGAAATCTTGGTGGAGAAACTTACCACCACATTGAACGGGTCAATGCCATAGACAAAGACAAATGGTGGGACAGTAAAATCGAGAATATGCTGAACTGGAGTGGGTACCATCCTGGCAAAGGACTCTGTAAGAATCTCCAAGGTATTTCCAAATCTATAAAGCTCAAGGGCCATGGCACCACCTTCGGTCTTGGATACGAATATACTTGGCAAGAGTACAACGACTGGTCGCCACCATGGCGCGGCCCCTATTACCCATTGGAGCACCCAATACCACATCTGGAATAAACCTTTCAGCAAGTCAGCATTATCTATGGGTCAGAGGAAGAAGAAGCACTTGCAGCGCTGAGGAACTTATTTCTGGAAGACGACGACATGGATTGTTGTGTCATTTTTGAGGAGGAGGGGGAGGAAGGCCCTTCCATCCAGGCCGTGAGCAGAGGAGAGTCTCTCAAGAATTGGACTATCAGAACAGCCAGGGCCCGATGAGCCTCGGGGTAGCAGGGCTAAACAAGCATTATTTATTGTCTTTTACTAAATGATTTCCTTTTCCGCATTTTATTTCTGCAATAAGAGCTTCAATGTTCAAAACGTTTTTATTTATCAAAAGCACTTCTACGTTTCATGAATCAATATTTATTACTATCATTCTTTCCTTATTACTTTATCTATACAGCATTACTATTACTTGTCTTGATGAACCGATGACTGTGACATGCAATGAGACAACGCAAAAAATGGACATTGATTCAGAAGAAGATGATATACATGACGAAATTGTCAAAGAAGTCGAGAATTTTGAGAACAGAACTAAGTCCAACCTGGACGAGACCAAAATTGTCAACCTGGGAGATTCAGAAAATGACAAGGAAACTCGCATCAACATTCATTTGTCGCCGTCAGAGAAGAAGGAATACACGGAATTTTTAAAGGAGTACGAGGATATATTTGCATGGTCGTACGATGACATGACTGGTCTGAGTACGTCCATCCTTTCTCACAAGTTACTGACCAACCCAATGTGTCCACAGGTAAAGCAAAAGCTCAGAAAGTTCAAACCTGACATGAGTTTGAAAATCAAAGAAGAAGTCACCAAGCAAATCAATGCCAAGGTTCTCAGGGTAGTGGAGTATCCGACATGGTTAGCTAAAATCGTGTCAGTGCCAAAGAAATATGGGAAGGTTAGAGTATGTGTCGACTACCGGTATCTCAACCGGTCCAGTCCAAAAGACGACTTCCCTTTTCCAAACATACACATCCTGATTGACAATTGCGCCCAAGCATGAACTACATTCATTCGTGGATTGCTTCGCTGGTTACCATCAGATCTGGATGGATGAGGAAGATGCTGAGAAAACGGCTTTCATTACGCCGTGGGAAGTATACTACTATAAGATGATGTCGTTCGGCCTGAAGAATGCTGGGGCCACATATATGAGGGCGATGACCACTATCTTCCACGATATGATACATAAGGAGATCGAGGTATATGTGGACGATGTCATTATAAATTCTAAGATAGCTACTGATCACATAGAAGATCTGAGGAAGTTCTTCAATAGGTTGCGGAAATAAAATCCAAAAATAAACCCCGCAAAGTGTGCATTCGGGGTTCTCACTTGGAAATTGCTCGGGTTCATTGTAAGCCGTCGAGGAATAGAACTGGATCGGTCAAAGGTCAAAGCCATCCAAGAGTCACCACCGCCAAAGAACAAGAAAGATGTGATGAGTTTCCTTGGATGACTTAACTACATCAGCCGATTCATAGCCCGGTCCACAGTTATATGTGAGCCGATCTTGAAGATGCTGAAGAAAGATGCTGCAACTATATGGACCAATGATTGTCATTTCGACAGAATTAAGGAGTACCTGTCAACACCGCCAGTCTTGGTACCACCTGAGCCAGGTAGACCTTAGTTACTCTACCTTGCAGTATTAGATGGAGCTTTCGGCTGCGTTCTGGGGCAGCACGACGAGACAGTAAGGAAAGAGCAAGCTATTTATTATCTGAGTAAGAAGTTCACTCCGTACGAGGCAAGGTATTCTCTATTGGAACGTACTTGTTGTGCTCTGACTTGGGTAGCCCAGAAGCTAAGACACTACTTCTGTGCATACACAACATATCTTATATGAAGACCATGCCACCGGCAAGCTGGACAAGTGGCAAATCCTGCTGAGTGACTTCGACATTGTCTATGTGACTCATAAAGCAGTCAAGGACAAGCATTGACAGACCATCTTGCTGAGAACCCTGTGGATGGAGAGTACGAACCCCTGAAAACGTATTTTCCCGATGAAGATGTATCATTCGTAGGAGAAGACATTGCAGAATCCTATGACGGTTGGAGAATGTTCTTCGATGGAGTGGAAAATTTTAAAGGAGTCGGCATTGGAGCCGTTCTGATATCGGAAATTGGTCCACATTTTCCAGTATCTGCTAAACTCAGATTCCCCTGCACCAACAATATGGAAGAATATGAAGCCTGTATCTTAGGGCTCAACATGTCCATTGACATGAATTTTCAAGAGTTGCTAGTGATTGGTGACTCAGACTTGCTTATACATCAGGTACAAGGAGAATGGGCTACTAAGAATTCCAAGATACTGTCGTATCTGAACCATGTGCAGGTATTGAGAAAGAGGTTCACAAAGATAGAATTTCGGCACGTCCCCAGAATTTAGAACGAGTTCGCCGATGCATTGGCCACTCTGTTATCTATGATACAACATCCAGATAAGAGCTTCATTGACCCTATTCCGGTAAAGACTCATAGCTAGCCGGTCTACTATGCCCATGTTGAAGAGGAAGCAGACGAAAAGCCCCGGTTTTATGATATCAAAGAGTACTTGGCAAAGGGTGTCACGACCCAATTTCGGAGTCGTGATGGCGCCTGTGGTGGAACCAGGCCATCCACCTATTTATAACTAACCTAGATTCGATTACCAGAGAAACCATCATTTTAACAAGTATGAAGATATTAACAGTAGTAAATCTAGAATTTGAGACAATCTATGAAACCAAAACTTAAATCCTCCAAATCCCGGATCTAGTGTCACATAGTCATGAGCTGCTAATACATAACATAATTAAAAGAGGAATGACCAACATAGTCTGAAAAGTAAATAACGACAGGTAGAATAGGAAAGAGATGACGAGATCACGGTCGCCAGCTGCTACCTCAACAACTCTGATGAAACTGTCAGCTACTCAATGACCAGAGTCGAGTCCCGATGTACCTGGATCTGCACACAAGGTGCAGGGCATAACGTGAGTACACCAACTCAGAAGTAACGAACCCAAACTATAGGCTGAGAGGTAGTGATGGACTAAACCTCCGATGTTATGAACACCAGTATATAACTTGGACATGACACTAATATAGCAGAAAATAAGAAAGATGCACCAAATTATGTCTGTAAACTCTACATACCAGCATATGATCATAAAGGATCAGAAACGATATGTACACAATATCCCTACTCTCACAGGAAGTCCACTCAGTACTAGAATTGGCCTTCAGGCCCAGGGAAGGTCCATCCCGGATTATGCATAAACCCAAGTGGCGTAGTCACCGAGTACTGAGGAAAAGGCCAGTCCAGCCCCACGGAAAAGATCCATCTCTGGAATATATCACTCGGACAAGATCCATGTCCAGTGACGTCCATCCCTCAATATATATGAATAACTTCGGGCAAGATCCATGCCCAGGGAAAATCCATCCCTCAATATTTGTGCGCTCACTGGGAGTGTAAAGACTCCGGAGGGGCTCCTATAAGCCCAAGCGCTATATCAAGCCAACGAATGCATGATTCAAGGATCGCTGCGGTGTGCATTCCGATCTCATAACTGTCTCAATACCAGACTCTAGGCCTCACTCAGTAAATACCTTCCAGTCTCACTCACAAGGCTCTCAGATATAAGAATCAGCCCAAAAGTAATGACAACATAGAAATAAACTAACATTTACTGTGACTGAGGCATGAAACATATGCTATAATAGGACTGAGTACATGAAATCAGATATCACAGATAGAGACAGCAACAATTGACCATTCCGGTCTGAACATATCGGCGTGAAGCCTTAGCATTTATACTTAACATGATTTCTAATACGTTCAAGGTAATGCAACCTTCACATTACAAGTATCATCCTAAAATAACCATTAGGCAGTGCCATGGGATGAGCCAGGCCACAAATATTCGGTGTACGCCCGCATGCCCGTCACTTGGCACGTGTGTCACCTTAATTAACATCAAATACCAGATAATTTGGGGTTTCACACCCTCAGTTCAAAGTTTGGAAATGTTACTTACCTCAAAACCGGCTAAAATACTACTCCGCAGTACCCTTGCCTCTAAATTCGGCTTCCGAGTTCTCCAAATATACCAAAAATTATTCAAGAATCCCGAAATTGGTCAAACACGACCCCCGGGCACGCGTCTCGGAACTTGACAAACTTTATACCCAAAATGTTCTTCATCATCTCACGAGTCCGTACATATAAAAAACTCAAAAATCGGAGTTCGTTTGACCTCTCAAGTCATCCCTAAAAGGTCTCATAATTTCAAGCCCTAACTTCACCTCTTTCTACTGATTTTCATAAATTAAACACTGATATTTTGGTCCTTAATCACATATAATCGAGTTTTAAGGTCAAAAATCCTTACCTTAATGAAGAACAATGATTTTCTCTCTTCAAAATCGCCTCAAAAGCTTTCTTCCCATTAAAAAATGGTGGAAAAGTGGGTTATGGTCCCGGAGGTTTTAATTTATACTGCCCAGGTTTTTACTCTTCGCAAACGCATAGGCATGACCGCGTTCGCATAGAGTATTTCCAACTGGGCCCAAGTTTACTCTTCGTGAATGCGCCTAACCGCCCGTGATCGCACTGCTTACCCAATCCAGGCCTATGCGAACGCATGGGCCTTTACGCGAACGCACAGGCCAGTTGGGCCTGGTTCCCCGCTGCCCATTTACACTACGCGAACGCATACCTCAGCCCGCGTTCGCGTTGACCACTCAACCCAACCCTCCTCGTTCGCACCTCCCTAACCGCTAATGCACAGACCGATTTCCTCAGCTTCCAATTTCCCCTATGCGAACGCGAGACCCCCTCCGCGAACGCATAGGGTAAATCCCTCTGCAGAAAACACCAACAAACCAACAGTTTTTCTAAGGCTAAAAATGCCCGTTGACCATCCAAAATCAATCTCGGGCCCCTCGGGATCCCAACCAAATATACCAACACCTCATAAATTATCATTCAAATTTCGTTGCACTCTCGAAACACCAAAAATAACATCAAAACACCTAAATCACATCGAATTCAAGCCTAAGAACTTTGAAATTTCTAAATTCCACCAACGATGCCGAAACTACCCAAAACAACTCTGATTGACCTGAAATTTTGCATACATATCAAAAATGACATTACGAACCTATTCCAACTGTCGTAATTTCATTCCGACCCCGGTAGCCTATTTTCCACTGCCAACCGAAAATCGCCAAAAACTAACTTTCGCCAATTCAAGCCTAATTATACACCGGACATCACAACCATATTCCAGACACGCTCCTAAGTCTCAAATCACCTAAAGAAGCTATCTGAGCCATAAAATCTGCATTCCGAGGTCGTTTACCAATAAGTCAACTCTCAGTTGACTTCTCCCACTCTAAAGCTACTTTTAGAGACTAAGTGCCTCAATTCCTTCTATAACCACTCCGAACCTGAGCTAACCAACTCTAAAACATCATGAAAAGTATGAACAAGTTATGACAAGGCAAAAACAGTGAAAATAATGCAATTTCTACGGGACGACCGGTCGAGTCGTAACAAAGGGAGAGTACCCAGAGCTTAAAAATCATGTTTAGAAACGCACGCTCCGGAGATTGTCCAACAAATTCTTTCACAGCGGAGGAATCCTGTATAGGAGGACTCCCGATTTGGGATTATTGAGATGTGTCGATGCAAAGGAAGCCTCCAAGCTACTTGAGGAGATACACACCGGGACCTGTGGCCCACATATGAATGGCTTTGTTTTGGCTAAGAAGATACTCAGAGCAGGTTATTTTTGGATGACTATGGAAACAGACTGCATCCAGTACGTCTGAAAATGCTACCGTTGTCAGGTATATGCAGACATGATAAAGGTACCTCCAAATAAGCTCAATGTAACAAGATCACCTTGGTCGTTCGCTTCCTGGGGCATGTACGTTATTGGACCGATTGAGCCTACCGCCTCCAACGGACACAGGTTCATCTTGGTAGCAATTGATTATTTCACTAAATGGGTCGAAGAAGCATCCTACAAAGCAGTGACTAAGAAAGTCGTCGCAGACTTTGTCCGCGATCGTATTGTTTGTCGGTTCGGAGCCCCAAAATCAATCATCACCGACAATGGTTCCAATCTCAACAGTGACTTGATGAAAGCTATGTGTGAGACCTTCAAAATCAAACACAAGAATTCCACAGCCTACCGACCTCAGATGAATGGAGTTGTAGAAGCCGCCAACAAGAACATCAAGAAAATATTGAGGAAGGTGATAGAAAAGCATGAGAAGTTATCATTTGCTTTACTAGGATACCGCACCACAGTCCGCACGTCAACCGGGGCGACCCCTTACATGCTAATTTATGGTACAGAAGTCGTTATTCCCGCTGAGGTAGAAATTCCTTCCCTAAGAATCATACAAGAAGCTGAGCTCAGCGATGCAGAGTGGTTAAAGAGCTGTTATGAGCAATTGGCCCTCATAGACGGGAAAAGGATGAATGCAGTATGTCACGGGCAACTTTACAAGAATAGAATGACCCGAGCTTTCAATAAAAGGGTCAAGCCGAGACAGTTCGCACCGGGGCAGCTGGTGTTGAAGAGATATTTCCACATCAAGATGAAGCCAAAGGGAAATTCTCTCCCAGCTGGCAAGGTCCTTATATGGTTCACCGAGTGCTGACAGGAGGAGCACTTATACTTGAAGAGATGGACGGAGAAGTCTAGCCAAAGCCAATCAATTCAGATGCAGTCAAACGCTATTATGTGTAATCCTTTATGATTTATCAATGATGTAAATTCAACTACGCCTGACCTAATTCCCGTTTAAGAGGGGATACGTAGGTAGCTCTATGGGTTTGGTCACAATTCAATAAAAATTCAAGTGGAAAATGTGGCAGAATTTTGAGGAGGACCCTCAAAATTCCGTAGCAGGAGAGGTTGCAATGTCTTAAACCGCGTCACAGTCATCCGTTCATCTAAACTATTTTAAATTATATGTTTGTACTATATTTTTTACAAAATCATGCATACTTATTCTTGAAAACAGCCTTATTTAGAGAACGCTACCCCAATGATATATACAGATCAAGCAGAACGAGTCAGCAAAGACAGTAGGGATACGAACTAACCTCCCCATTTACAGAACTCACGATTTTTCTTTGGATGCAGGCACAAAGCCCAAAACATATTGTCCGCCCGAGGGACAAATATTGGTCAAATATACGATTCTCAAGATCGTCGCACTCGCCGACATTGACTATCAGCACAAACAAACGATGCTCCATAATCACAACGCTCACAACGGTTACAATACTGCAATTTATTACCAGCTAAGAATTTCTACTGTCATTTATTTAATCTTGCATAAGGCTACCTTTCTGCCTTCCGAGACTAAGCTTTGTCTCCATCTACATGAGGTTAAGCTCTACCTCCATTTGCATAAGGCTACCTTTCTGCCTTCCACCTGCATAAGGCTACCTTTCTGCCTTCCGAGACTAAGCTTGTCTCCATCTGCATGAGGTTAAGCTCTACCTCCATTTGCATAAGGCTACCTTTCTGCCTTCCATCTTTCATAAGGCTACATTTCCGCCTTCCGAGACTAAGCTTTGTCTCCATCTGCATGAGGTTTAGCTCTACCTCCATTTGCATAAGGCTACCTTTCTGCCTTCCACTTGCATAAGGCTACCTTTCTACCTTTCAAGACTAAGCTCGGTATCTATCGGCATGAGGTTAAGCTCCACCTCCATTTGCATAAGGATACCTTTCTGCCTTCCGAGACTAAGCTCTGTCTCCATCTACGTGAGCTTAAGCTCTACCTCCATTTGCATAAGGCTACCTTTCTGCCTTCCACTTGCATAAGGCTACCTTTCTACCTTTCAAGACTAAGCTCGGTATCTATCGGCATGAGGTTAAGCTCCACCTCCATTTGCATAAGGATACCTTTCTGCCTTCCGAGACTAAGCTCTGTCTCCATCTACGTGAGCTTAAGCTCTACCTCCATTTGCCTAAGGCTACCTTTCTGCCTTCCACTTGCACAAGGCTACCTTTCTGCCTTCCGAGGCTAAGCACTGTCTCTAATTTACCTTCTTCATCGAGACTAAGAGCTATCTCTTAAAGCATTATTTACTTAACTTTTCTTTCGGTCTAAGCTATGCCCTTCAATTCGCAAGACTAAGCTCTGTCTTGCCAGCATAATATTATTGCATTTCATGGGCTGAAATATTGCCGACCTGTCCAAAGGCGCCATCGTTTGGAGGCACTATCTTCATGGCCCGAGAACACCATGTCATGGCATGAGGATCTCTCTCAATTTTTCATATCATCATTCAAAGGCGTCATCGTTCGGAGGCACCATCTTCATGGCCCGAGAACATCTTTTCAGGGCCTGGGAATCCCCCATCAAACAATTCATGGCCCAAGACATCATGGTCTGAGGACGTCATTCTTAACCGTCCGAAAAAAACATTCATAGTCCAACGGGAACTTGCATCATATTTAAATTTACGCACAATATATGCTTGTATTGCTTATTTGCAGGCAATCCGGCGGGCGGCGACTATTCTAGCAGGAGTGGTCCCGCTCCAGTCCCCCTAACCATTCTCGTAAACTGTTTATTCATCCAACCCTATATGTTGTGTCCGTTCTTGTAATAACTTCATCGGTATACTTCGCTGATGACTCCGGAACTAGATATGGCCTGATTCCTGTAAAATCAGGACTATGTAGGCAACTCGAAAATCAGGGTGCAACCTAAATCTCTTCAAACCGTTTCGCTCGGTCAAAAGTGGCCATCATATCTTTACCCGACAACTCTTCCATCCTTCCCGGGTAAAGAGGGGCAGTTGTTGATACCCATTTTTTTCTCAAATTATTCTTAATTTGCGTATGTACCTTTAAAATCAAGTTTTCATGACAATTGGTATTTTTCTATAATTTTACCATATTTTTATTAATTTATTTTAATTTATCCAGTAGTTTTATCTCTAATAATTAATTACAAATTGCATTACAAATGATTTCAAAAATATTCCTTAACTTAAAATATAATATTTTGTCCTATTAAGACCAAATTATTTTATAATTAGCCAAATTGGCATTATTTGGCTATAATTGCAATAACTTTGCAGTTATAGCCTAATCATATATTTTATACTATTTTTACTCAATAATTAGTCATTCATGTTTTTAAATACTAATACTAATTAATAATTTTAATTTAATCTATTAAACATCAATTTCATTTTTTTAAATATAATTATTAGCTATTTTTATAAATTATTTATCAATTTTAATTGGGTATTTAATAAGTAGCCACTTTTATTCTTAAATACTAGCCTAATTAAATCCGGACCTCTACCCATTTAATTAGCCCAAATACCAGGCCCAAACCTTTAAGCCACCTGACCCAATCCCCCTTTTAATCTGGACCGTTGATCATTTTTGATCAACGGACCACATTAATTCTTACATTGATTCATCCCTAAGGACTACCCCCCCCCCCCGTCTCA